>LSSL01000294.1:0-38547 GCA_001953115.1 Smittium mucronatum | reverse complement strand
ATTTGATTAGTAAATAACTTTTGCAAATAAATTTTTAGCTCTTTATAACCGAATTATTACTTTAATCTAAATTTAATAAAATTATACTTTGAATATATATGGACTAAAAAATCGGACATAATAAAATTATGCAATAATTTATAGATATTTCTATTAAATTTTTTTTTATTTGATTAAATTAATAAAAATCAATAAAAATCAATAAAGTTTATTCTAAATTAAATTAGATAAAACCCACGTAAAGATAGAAATCGTTTGTTAAAGATGAAATATATATGGGGATAAAAATTACTATTTATAGGTCAAATTTAAAAATGAATCGAATCCACATAAAAAAAAATTATTTATTAGATATCAACTTTAAAAAATTTATTTATGTCTATATTGATTTTTATTAAGTTAAAAAATAAATTTATAGTTAAAAAAAAACCACCTTTAAAATATAAAGAATATGAATATTAAATTTATAAATAAAAGCGATTTTAAGTATATATCATTTTATATGTCTATTAATTTAAAAAATCTATAAATAAAACCCTTATTCTTGCAATTACATGTATATATTAAAACACTGTCAAATTTTTTTTGAGAAATATTCTTCAAAAGAGACTTATTTTTTTTAAAAAATATTAACTTTAATTATTCTTCCTAAATATTCTATGCTCTATATATTTCGAAAATTATATCTTAAATTCAATGTAGAGTTCCTAATATATATGTGTGCGATAAATAAAATATATAAAAATAGAGTCTAAATTATTGTTTTGATTACTTTGAACAAATTGATTAGAGTTTTTCATGTTGTTATTTTAACTTTGCTTTCAGAAATATTAATTGTTTTCAACTACTACTTAAATTTTATTTAAAATATTTTAGCTGTAAGTTGGTAAATATATTCGAAAAAAGAAATTATTCAATTATATGATATTCCGATTACATATCTTTTCAAAATAAATTTTAATTTCTGATAAATAAAAATGGATATAATAAAATAAACCCCCATCTATAATAAATTTAACTATAATTCAACATATAAATGCAACACACGCTATAAATAAATTTTAAAGATGTAAATCTTATTTTATGTTACTGATAATTTAAATGAAACTGAACTTCTCTGTTATTAAGCTGTTTCAATATTTTTTTTAAGAATAAAAATCAATTTGTAAACATTACTTGTCGTGGAATCCCAGAATTTTCGTGATGAAAATTATAGATAGAATCTTTTATGTTTTTTTAATGTGATTTATCTATAATATTTATATACTTTTCAAAATTAAAATATTTTTATATGAGTAATCATATTTTCTTACTCTATCATTTTTTTAAAAGAAACTTTATTTTAATTTATTATTTATAAAATATTAAGAGTTGGATTTGTATAAGTATGTATCTAAAATTTGGATCTAGTTTAAAAAACAACAAAAAATATTCACTTTTGAAAATAATCAGAGATTAAAATTATTCTGAATCTGGTAAAATTATTATTAATATATATTGTAATGAGTATATAAAATTCTTTCTTGATTTTAAAAACTAAAAAATAAACAAAGAGTTAATTTCTTGAAAATCATAATACTCTATCTTCATATAATAAAAATTTAAAAATGTTTTTGTGTTAAAGATTTTTTTTTGTTTAAAATAACAATCAATTCTATAATCTTCTAATTTTTTTAGCTTTAATAATTATCTATATATTTATTTTTAAAGTTTTCTAATTTATAAAAATTGAATAACGTCAATTTTAGCCAATAATTATTTTCAATATCAATTTATTAGAAATTTATACACATTTATTTAATAAACTAGTTCGATTCAAAAAATTTTAAATTTAAAAATGGTACTTTAAGCTAGTGAATATTAATACTTTAAAAATAAAAAGAATGTTATTTCCATTAATATATTAATGGTTTGATAAAGACGTTTATTCAAAATTCATCTAATATTATAATAAACCAAAATATTAATTTTAATAATAAAGAATAATATTTATTTATATTGGCTTTGTTTCGATCACACAATTGGGTTTAATATTTTTCCTATTGTGAATTAATGCTAATAAAAAAACTGTTTTATCTTATCAGAAGTTATATTCACCAGAAATTTTTTAAATATTTACAAGTATTTTTTATAAAATATTTAATTTTATGTTTTTAAAAACTAATAAATAAACATCAGATTTTATTTAATAATTAATTAAATTTATGGATGTAAAAAAATGACATTTTTTTCATATATCCGCTGAATATATAATAAAATTTATTGAAAAAAGAATCAAATATATCAAAAAAACAAAAAGCCCATATCTAATATCTTTAAAAATTTTATCAAATAAAAATCCTTTATTAAAGGAAGATTTTTTTTCATATTTATTAAATTATTAATAGAAGAGGTTTTAAATAAATAATCTAACTAAAATAAATGATTATTTATTATTATTATTAATTTAAAATATCATTTAATGAAATATTAGTGAGTATAAAAAGCATGAGAATTTTTTGAATTTTTTACCAGTCACACTGAAAAATTATTTAAATTTTTCATTAGATGCAAGTTTTATATGTAATTTTTTTATATCAATTAAAATTAAAAACGTTAATATAGAAAAAATATGAATAAGAGTAAGGTAATTAAAGGATTTAGAATGAATAAAAATTGAATTTTTTACACAAATAGTCAATATTTCGAAATTATTTACAAAAGTAGTCAAATTTTTAAAATATTATCAAAAATAGTCAAATCAATTATCGTGGTTTCAAATTGGCGAATAAAGTATAGATTATTTGAGAAATATAAATAAGACAGCTCTTAGGACAAAAATTCACTTCAAATTGTAGTTTCTACTATCCGTTGGTCCAGCATATATTCTCTAAATAAATTCTACTTATTTCCTATTTTACTCTAGAAAAAGAAAAGAGACCCTTTTTTTGCGGTAAAATTTTTTATTTAATATTTGAAGTTCATCTGACTACTTATATTACTCATAAATACTATAATAAATAGATATTCTTGAATTCTTTATCACTTTATTGGATTTAAAATTGGCTATTTAAAGCTCTTTTAAGCATACATTTATTCCACTAAATAAACCCGAAGAGTGATTAAACATAAATTTTTTTATTAAATAAATTAAAAATATTCTTTTTAAATTCAATAAGGATATGTATCATGAAATAATAATGTGCTTGTGTAATTATATTTACTATTTAATGTGCCTGAGGCCTTGAGTATGCTAAAAAATTTTCACATACTTAAAAATAATGCATTTTATAATGATAAAGAAATTTTTTTATCTATTTTTTAATAATGTGATATTAGAACGAAGATGGGGTTTCGTATTTTTTAAAATTAGCTTTTTTGTCACAAACCCCTTATTTTAGAGCATTTTGATTTTTTTAGTTTAAATATGATTAATAAGAAAAATTCATATTTTGAAATGAAATTTTGATGGCCTATACTTTAAATATTTTAAATTTGCAAATTGTATTTGATATGTAATTGAAATAATAATTTTTTTTATGGTGAATATATATATATATAACCTTACAAAATTGGTGATACGTGTCAAGTCTAACGATATAAGTACCCTATTATAGCACTAAATTTAAACTAAAAAATACACATTTAAATGTGGAAAGATTATGAAAGGTAAATTTTTCTTTCATTTAGAACGTTAGGATTTAAGAAATTGAATAAATTAGTTTTTACTGTGTTCAAGAAAGTAGTGGCTGTATTGAATTAAACTTGGATGGAATTAAATTTGAAATATTACGCGAATTGTGAAACATAGTATAGGATGGGAGGGGTATTTATGATTAGGGCTCGATAAAGCTTTAAAATACGACGCAAAATAACCTAAAAAAAATCAAAAAATCATCATCTAATATGGATGAGTAGTTAAGAGTAGTTTATTTGATAAAATTATTATCTTTTCAGAGCTAAATGTCACATTTTTTAAAACAGTCAGATGAACTTTAAATATTATATAAATTATTTTACTCCAAAAAAATGGCCTCTTTTTTTTTTCTAGATCAAAATAGGTATGAAGTAAAATTTATT
This sequence comes from Smittium mucronatum, assembly GCA_001953115.1. NCBI lineage: Eukaryota > Fungi > Kickxellomycota > Harpellomycetes > Harpellales > Legeriomycetaceae > Smittium > Smittium mucronatum. The sequence goes on along the minus strand of LSSL01000294.1, from coordinate 34,488 downwards.
TAGAGAATATAAACTGGACAATGGATAGTAGAAACTACAATGTGCCGTGAGTTTTTGTCCTATGGGCTGTCTTATTTATATTCATCAAAAAAAACTAGCATTTATTCGCCAATTTGAAACCACGATAATTAATCTGAATAGTTTTGATAAGATTTTAAAAATTTGACTATTTTTGTTAATACTTTCAAAATCTTATGTATTTTTTTAATTATCATATAAAAATTTTAATTCATAAATCAATGAATTCAATTAAAAAAATTTTGTTGCTAAATTTTATCTAAATTATTAAAATTTATAAATTTACGTGTCTTAAAATTTTTTGATAATTTATTTATAATATTTTAAATGATTCTGTTTTTATAAAAGATTATATAATTCGATTATTTTTGATATTAAAAAAATTAAAAATTTGAATATTAAGGAAATTATTGGTATAAAATTTTAATTGCATATATTTAAATGAATATATATTTGTTTATATTTAATGGTTTTTAATATTTTATAAATTAAAAATAAATATCTTCATGAAAAGCTTAACATTTTATTCATAAGATCATTTGTGTTTCTAGAATAATATATAAATTATAGCCATCATTTTTTTAAAAAATACAGATATAAATAGATAATAGACTGTTTGAATTTAATTTTTCGTTAAATTAAAAATAGATAATTTATCATTTATAAAATTAGTAATAAAATTGAAATTTGTATATAATTTTTGATAATGCGATTATTATATTATATTTTTACAATTTTATATATAAGACTTTCTTGTTATAAATTTTCATTTAATTTTAGAAATAGTTTTATTTTTAATAAACCTAATTTATTCATTAAAGTATCCAAATTATCAAGAGATATGCCAATAAACTCTAAATAAAAGAAAATTATCATTGTTTTAAAAATAAGAAGATTTTTATGAAAATTTTACAATTATATAACGCTAAAATATAAAAATTGGTGAAAAAAGAATTCCTTTATCAAATTAATGTTTCAATTATAGAACCTAAAATTATATTTATAAATTAATTCTTAATAATTTGTATTTTATCAAGTTTTTTATAATTATTCATAATTTTAATGTTTATAATTTTATAAAATTTAAAAATGGCACATTTATCTTAATGTGCCAATAATTGAAAGTAATTGAAACATATGTAGTTTGAAAAATGTTGAGGTTTTAAAATAGAATGTTACAATTTTAATATTTATAAAAATTTATTATATTATATCGTATTAAAAATAATTATTTTTTTGAATATATTGATATTTAATTCCATTTTTTTAATCAAATTGAAAAATATGAGTATAATTCTATGAAAATTAATTGTAGTTATTTAATTTCTTAATAAATTGATTAAAATAGATAAATATGGTACCAATCATATTCATATATATTATTTTTCTTTAAAAATAAGATATTCAGTAACTTATAAATTTATGTATTTTGATAATTTAAGAAATAAGCGAGTAATTCTTTTATGGATTTTACTTATTAAAAGTTAAGCTTTATGAAATAAAATTTTGTCTTTCCACTATGTTATCCTAAATATGACTATCATTAAATTATTAATGCAAAGTAAAATGCACACCTTAAACCAATATACAGGTAGGTAGGGAAGAATAATTTTTTAACTCACATATCTTATCTAAATTTATATTTATTTGAAATTTCAAAAATTTTCAAAAATTGTTATTCAGCAATAAACATGTTATTTAAAAATAAAAAATATTATTAAAACTAATATAAGAAATCAATAAAACTTAAAATAAGAGAGGTCTATTTAGAGAATATTTATTTTAATTGTTTTTAAGTTGATTTATATGGATTTTTGTTGATTTTTTAATGGACATAAATTGTGATGAGAACCTCTTTTAGTAAAAATGTTTAACCCAATTTTTGGAGATAAAAAAAAGCAAATCATCTGCGATAGAAAGAAAAAGTCTATTCAAAAGATATTTGTATATTTTCTGAATTGTGATAGCATAAAAATTTGAGTATAAAGTAAAATTGATGATTTATATGTTATTAGATTATTTTTCATTCATAATATGGATGTGAGTTGAGTAGGAAATCAAATTTTTAGATTGACTAAATATGATCTCTTTAAAAAGAGTGTTAAATTTTTTTTATGAAATTAAGAAAAATAAGGTTTGATTACCACAAAGAAAAGTCAAGTATAAAAAAATTAAAATTTAATAAACTCAAATAATAATAGTTTTAATAAAACGTTGATTTTTATCAGAAAAAAATTAATTTACTATAAGTTATTATTTATTGAGGGATATATTTGTAAATTTATTGTAATTTTAATTAAAAAAGTTGATTAATAAAACAATTTATTTTAAATTAATTTATGAATTAAAAAAAATTGAGAGTATAATAAATAAATTAAAATGAACAATCCTATATTTGATATATTTCTTTATTTCTTTCTCAACCCTTGAACTTTATTTAACTCAACACAAATGAGAAAATTTCAATTAATTCAATTAAAAAAAAATTTAAAAAATTTAATTGTGGAAATTTTTCAAATTTTTATAATAAATTTCAATTTATATATTAATTAGTAGAAGATTAAAAAAAATATTTAGATAGCTAGGTTCTAAATATAAAAAATCAAATTTAAAAGTATTATTAATATTAATTTACATAAGATCTAGAATAAATAAACAGTTCACATCATCGACTAAAACAGAAAATTTATTTATAATGTTAATATTAATATCATAAAAAACTCTACATTTAAAATTTACTAAAAATGCTAAAAAAGAAAAAATGGATTATTACTAGAAAAGCTGAATGGCTTTCGTAAAATGCTCTTCAATACGTTTTTAATTTTTTTTTCTCTAGAATTTATCGTATAAAATATATTAGCATAACTATAATATAATATCATATTGAATTAAATGAGATTTTTTTTAAAAATATATATCAAAATATAATTATTTGATATTATATATTTTTATAAAAGTTTAATAATAAAAAAATGTTCAAAATAAAATTTTATTTGAAAAAAAAGCTTAAAATTTTTATATAATAATTTCACGTACCTATTATAATTGAAAAACATAGATAAATTTAATTTTTTTAATATAAATATTTTTATGTGTTTTCAATCTCCCAAAAATGTGAAACATATACACGAGTTATTTAATATTAACAATAAATAATATTTAAAATTTTATTTTAATTTTTATGTTGAATCTTTTCAATAATAAAAAATTTACATAAAGATCAAATTTATTAAATATGATAAAATCCCCATAGAGATTTACTCAAAATTCATAGAAAAAATTTGACACCTTTTCTTATATATAAGACCAAAAAAAGATGTATGATTGTTAATCGATTTATATTTCAACTTATTTTCCCAATATATCTTTACATAATTATATCGATCTCTTTCACTTTCGATATTTTTTAGGAAATTGTTAAAAATTTTATAATATTTTAGTTTGATTTACAGATAATCCGATGGAGCGAGACTTAAAAATTAATCATGACTTGAATCGATTTCTTTTTTATAATTTTTTATATAAAATGAGAAAAAAATTGTGGGTTAAAATTAGTTTGGGTGAAAAGTGAAAATTAATAATTTAAATAATTTTTATGATATTATTATTTCATGAGCGTTTAAATTTATTTTATAAAAATTATTTGAATAAATTTAAAATTAAGCGTGTATATACAAAAAATATAATAAGTTTTTTTATAAATACCTGTATTATCGATCAAAAACTTGCTATTTAAATATTATATAAATATATATTTTTTTCTATTGAACAAATTTAAATTATTTTTTAATTCAAGGTTGTAATGGATTCAAATTTATTAATTATTGAATGTAACTAAGTGTCAAAATAAAGATAGAAAGATGAGAACATAAGTTATAGTCTAAAAAGAGATTTATAATTAAAATAAGTGTTACTTCTATAAATATAAATGTATAATTTATTTGAATTAAACTAAAGAATAGAAGATATTTGATGTCAGATAAAGAGGCCAATAAACTAAAAAAAACTGGCTCTATTTATGTGTTATCTTCAGATAAAAACGCATAAAAAATGTAGAAATTTTGTATGCTATAATAAATGCTATAGTGAAGATTGGAATTTAGCAATGCAAAACCAAAGCCAAAAGCGTTGGGAATGTCGTTTTTATCATAGTATTTACTGGCTGGGATAATATGCAGTAAATGCCAAGTCAAAAATTTCCAATCATGTCATTAAGAGTCTAGAAATTTGAATTTCTAAGAATTATGAGACTCTACTTTATATATCATAAAAAAATATAAATTTACGGATTATATAAGTACATTATTTAAAGTTTGTAATTTTCAAATTGTGTATACAGAAATAAAATAATTATTAATATTGAATACAATCAATTTTAATTCAAAATAACTTTTTATTATCAATAACATAATTTTTTTTTATAGTTTAAGATCACTTTTAATTAATTAGTCAACAAATTATCAATTTTCCAGACAAAATCTTGAATTTTTATCAAAAATAGAATATTATAGTATTTCTTACTATAAAAAAATATTTGAAAATTAAATTAATCATGAAAATTTTTAATCTAAAGATAAATAGTCTTTAATTAATCTTTAATTTTCTTTAAACGGATTTTTTTTATATGTTATTCAAGATAATAATTATTTTTTTTTAATTTATATACAGATTAAATAAAAATATGATATATATCTCAATATTTTTATTTTTTTATTAATGACATAGATATAAAATGACGATTATTATTATAGTAAACTGAATTAAAAATATTATGAGTATGATTATGACATTAAATGATCGAAATTTATCTCATAAGAAATCTGATTTATATAAATAATAATATTTTGGGACTCAAAATAAGATAAAAGTTCTATTTAGTAAAACTAATTCTGTAAATAATAAAAAAAAATTTATTTCAATCAGTCTAAATACAAATAACCGTTAGTAATGTTGAATTATTATAATTAATTATTATTTTTAAATATTAATGCATATGCAATTAAAATATAGTGTATTCTTTTCTTCTTTTTTAATTAGTTTTTTTTACATCTATTTTCGGAAAATTTGAAATTATTTTTTATTTGAACTTCTATTATAAATAAATAGTTTAAAAAAATATAATTTCAATTTTATTATATCATTGAAAATAAATTTATTTAGATCTCATTTATAATATGAATTTAATAACTGTTTATTAACATATCAAATATTAAAAAAAATCCCTTAATTAATTTTAAAATTTTAAAAATTTATCGTGCTAAATTTTTAACCTGGTATTTTTATTTTTATTTTTATTTTTTTTAATATAGTTAAAACTAAATGATAATTTTATTGATACTGAGTAAATAATAATATTAAACTACTTCTTGGATTTTATCCATATTTATTCTTGCTTGAATAAAATAAATCTCTTCTTTATTTAAAGAAAATTTATTTATTATTAATTTAGAGAAATAATTGCCGAGATTAGAGCATTTATGTTAATTTTTTAATTATTTAAAATGAAAAAACTTATTTTGCTCTTAATACGGTATATAAAAAACCCCATGGATAGAAAACAATCACGATTCAATATCAAAGCGATATTTTTATATAATTACAAACGATTAAATAAGTGAAATATTAAAAATTAAAAATTTTATATCGCTAAATTAAGGTCCGTAAAATTATATTAAATCTGTTAATTTACGCAGATAATTATTTTTTGTAATTATTTAAAATTATTAAAATCTTTTAACATAATTCTTTATATAAATACACAAAATTGAATCTATGATAAATAAAAAATAAAATAATAAAATAATAAACCAATAAATCAATAAGTAAATATAGTTTTAGTTATCTATAGAAAAATATTCGGCATTAATAAAAACTGAATAAATTGATGAAGAAGAGAATATTAATGTCAAATAAATAATGTTTAAAGCTCTTAATGTAAGGATCAGGTTTAATGGTTTAATTTTAATGATAAAAGGTAAAAGTATATAAAGTTAAAAATTGCAAAGATAGGGAAAGAAACAAGTTGAAAAGCTTAGCCATTCCAAAATGTCTAAGCTTCCTTATTTATACCATTTTATATTTTATAAAAGTCAATTATGCTTATGGGAAGATTTCTTCATTGGATGAAACATTAAATGCGTGTACTGAATCTATTGGTTCATTACACTTAATTACTAAATTTAATTGATTTTTATGGATCATAATTAAATTTCGAATAGTATAAACATATAAAAACTAACCACGAGCACTCATATAAAACCTATTTATTTTTTAAAATAAACAATTTACGATTAAGATTTATATAAAATGAAATAATTGCAAATAACAATAAGAAAATTTTCAACATTGTTTTTTCAGTAAAATATTTTAATAGGAGCAAAAAAAAAAATTATTAGATTTAAATTTAATAATTAGTAAGATATATATCGAATTTTTTTTAATAATATATAATAATTTATTGATTGTATGATATAAATTTTGTTTACATTAAAATTTTTATAGAATAAAAATTAATTTTTTATAATTAATAAAAAAGGAATTTTGATTATAATTTATAAATTTATATATTAATTAGTTTTTTATTTAAACCATAAATAATTTTTTTTTGTTTTTTCTTCAATGAATTTTTATTAATAAAAAAAGAGTAAAAATATTTCAACTACTACTAATAAAATCAAATCGACCAATTTGCAATAAAATCAACTAATTTGAAATAAAATTGACTAAAAAAAATCAAATATACTATTTTTCATGTTTTTTTAAGTTAAATCGATCAATTTCACATTAAAATTGACTATTTTCCCTATTAAAAATTTTATAGTAAATGTAAATATATTCAACCAGTAAATCAAATTATACATTTTTCAATATCTAAAATGAAAAATTCAAAAATGTGATAAAATTTTTTTGCAAAAATTATTGGATAAATAAAGTTTTACGTGAATTGAAATATCTCAATATATAAAGAGAAAATTAAGAATTATTTAGCACAAACTGAAAATTGGTAAATAAGAAAAAATTATATCTATTTTGAAGGATTATTTTTCTCTTATACACAAAAAAAGCAAATTCAATTTCTACTAGATTTATAATAAACCAAAAAATGAAGGAATTCTTATAAAGATAAAAAAAATACAATACTTATTATAAGATAAGTATAAGAATAGAAGTGTCATAAAAAAGAAAACTTAAGGCTCTTTTTTCAATTTCAATTAAATGAGATTTATAAAGTTGAAAATGGTTTTATAATTATAAATAGTTCATCCAAAATTTTAATATAAAATGCGATAGCATTAAGATTTATAAATCAGATAATTTGAAAAAAGATTAAAGCTGACAGTAGTATTCAAAATAATGCATATATACTTAGTCATAGAATAATAACATTCATAATAAGAGTACTTTAAGTCCATGATCACCAATAAAAGTCGAGATTATTTGATAAACAGTGAAGAACACATAAAATAATACAGAATACACAAAGCTCTAAGCAGAATACAATAAACCTACTAAGCTATACTCACTGTACACAGAAAATTAAACATAAAAAATACAGAATGCACAAAGCTCTAAGCAGAATACAATAAACCTACTAAGCTATACTCACTATACACAGAAAATTAAAATAAATAATAGAGTACATTCAAAGCGCGAAATACAATACAACCTAAAATTCAAATACAAAATACTGCAAAAACCATATTGCTTAGGAAAAATCCATACTAAAAAAAGACACTGCACACCCAATATAACATAAAAAAAACACTTTATTATACACATAATAATTTCTATAACACAAAATACATAATATTAAATACAGTATAATGCCCATAAAGTATAGTTTATAAACACTATATATACATAAGACATTACATTACATATAGTATTATAAATATACCACATAATAATACACATTAAAAAACATAAAGCGTTCTGGATATTGATTTTAGGATAATATCAATTATAATAATACTAAGAATTATTATTTGAATTAAATTGTAGCTCTAAATAATAAATTATTTTTTCAAATAATGCTTGATTTTGACTTAACTACTAATATCAGAAGTGTTTCGGTTTTTATTTTTTTTAGGTAGAAAACTTGGTTTATCCCACGCGTCATATATATCCCAACATTTTATTGGAGCTAAAAAGATAAATAATGATTTCTAAAACTTTGTTACGAAATTAAAATGTTTTAAACGAATTTGCAGAATTATATTTGATAATCACTCTATTGAATTTACCAATTACTAATAGCCTGCAACATTTGGACAAAATTTGAATGTAATTTACCAATTTTAAAATAAATCAAGAAAATTTTTTATTTTGGCCAATTGTATTACAAAATTTTTTGCCGGGTATCTTTAGTCGATTTATATTTGGAAATTTATTCAATTTGACTTATATAATTATTAAAAATAGTAGATTGATATTCAATTTAAATATTTTGATTCGCTTTAGTAAATTTTATTTTAAATTAGTCGAATAAAAATCATTTTAGTCGAAAATAATTAGCTAACAAAAAAAAAAATCTAATAGAAGTCGCTGTGGTTTACCCAAACAAGTTTAGGCTAACTTAATAGATAAATTTAGATCTGTTTAGTATGATTTTAAGGATTTAAATATATTTATATTAATTAAACTAATTTTTATATTTATAGTTTAATCTTTGATTTAGTTGTGTTTATAATTTGGATTATAAAAATATTTAAGGTTATTGTGGTAATATAAAGCTTAAATAAATCCTTATTATAATTATATATTAAAAAAACTTTTGATAAAAAGATAAATTATTAGATATATTTCTACAATGAAAATATAAATATAATATCTTTTCTGAAAAGAATTTTACATTATTCACCAAATTTAAATAAAAGCGATATAAATTTTTTTTCTTATAAAAAAGAAATAAAAAACTGGATTATTCTGTGGAAAAAAATTTTATTAAACATTTTTTTGTGGCTAGAAAAGTTATCAAATCATTAGAAAAAATCGATTAAGAATAAATTTTTATTTCATTATTGATTATTACATTAATTTAAATTATATTTTAAATAATTAAAAGTAAAATGTTGATTCAATTAAAAATAAAATAGAGTATTAATTTTTTTTTTCTAAATTTTTGGGGTAATATGCAAAATCTATCTTTATTTGATTTATTTCTGAATATTGAAATTAATACTATTTTACAAATCGAATCTCTATTTCATGTAAAAAGTATTGAAGTATATAAAATATTTAATTACAAAAATTAGAGAATTATTTTATTTATATAATTTTTAGAGGAATAATTAAAATGATTTTTCAATGTTAATTAATTTATGCAAATTGACGAAAATTATTATTGAAATCTTTCATATTTAATTAATTATCATTGCTTTAAAGATTTTTTTTTACAAGATCATGTTAATTTTACAATAAAATAATTAATTTATAAAAATCCTATTATGCTTAACTTATAATACGATAATATATATATATATATTTATTTTTATTGTAGAAAGCCTATTAATCGATTTTAAAAGCATTTAACTCAAAATTATTAATATATACGAAAACATCCCGCCCAAAATACATTCTTTTCAAATTCGTGTATAAAAACTTGATATTTTTATTTGAAATTAAAATTTTATATCAATTTAAACATAATCATAATAAATAATTTTATCAATTATTAAAAACTACAATATTTTTCTAAGAACGATATTTGAATAAATAATTTTAATTTTAATAAATAAAATAATGATTCAGACTAAATAAATGCCATTTAAAAGTGTAAATTAGTTATGAATCTTTTTTAAAATAAATTGATTTTTATAATTAATTCAAAATATTTTATTGAGATTTCTTAATATTCTATATTCTATAAATAATTCATATTATTTAAAAAAATTATTTTTAATTTTGTTAAAATAAAACTTGGTTTACAATATTTATATTAGAATAATCTAAAATAATATAAAATCTAATATTTGGTTTAAAAGTACATTTTATTAATTAATTTAAAAAAAATTCTTAATAAGTATATTGATTAGATTATTTATATTTTAGGTTAAAATAAACTAAATTATGATTGAACTAGGGAAATTTTATTTATGAAAAAATAAAATGAATGCTGACTGTTTATAAAAAAATGTAAATGGTGATTATGGTTGGTGATACATTATAAAACTAATAAATCTTTTTATTAATTGTAAAAATTTGAAGTAAATTATATTAAAATTAACGAATTCTTCAAATAAATTCATTTTATAAAAACGAAAAAATATATTGATATGTAAAAAAATAAAAAATAAAAATAAAAATTTTTAGGTTAAAAGTGTACAAATAAAAAATATCTTGACCATATACAAAATTCATAATCATGTACAATTTATACTTTCAATCCAATAAAGTGTCTCAATAATTACTAAATCATATACAAAAAAAACAGTTTGTTCTTATTGGGTTATTATATTTTTTAGAATCTTCTAAATTTTTTTGTAATGAATTTTGGTAAATTAATAGTTTTTTAAAAATTAAGAAAGATAAGTTTATATTATATAACCTGAATCTAAACAATATTTTTGGAAACATACATTTTTATGAAGATAAATTGGAAAGTGTTAGATAATTTAGGATTTTTAGAATCAAGGAAAAACCGAAGTATTTGGATCATAACAACTTGGAGAATTTTGAAGAGCTTCACTAAGAAATCATAATTTTACAGAAATAAATCCAAAAACGGCTGTACTGCATTTGCGAGATGTGAAGATTTTAAATTTAATTGCTCGATATATTATTGTGATAATAAAAACTAAGAAGATTGTTGTATAATGGATTTTCATTAAATGAAAAAATTATTATTTTGGAATTGTTCAAAAAATTTCCACCAGACCATGGGATGTTCAAAAAAAGTTGTAGCTAGAAGGCCTAAAAATATCTCCAAAGAGATTACGATACACAATTTTTAACAAATGGAAGATTAAAAATCAAAATTACAACAGTAATATAACAACAGACGAGCTTAAACTGTTTCTAAAAACGAAAAATAAGCACGCAAATAAGTCACATATTGGAGGCAAATATATTAAAATGGTAATTTTAATTTTTTTGAAAGCTTATATACTAATATCATATTCAGAATTGATTTTTTTGCTAGATGGTATTAGAATTCTCATAACTAAAAATAAACTCATAAAAATTGCGTTAAAATCTGTCAATTTTCACATTTATGCGACTTATAAGTTTTTGAATATAAGGTATCCTGTAATAAAAAATTCCAACTTAAAAATATATCATTAGTACAAAGCGAAGATATGAATGGGTATATATGGACCCTAAATTGAATAAAAATAATAGAGGGTGAAATATACTTAGATTTTAAACCTAATTAATTTGTCTAAGACTCCGACACATATATATTAAAATCTGTTTTGAAATTCAATCCAGGAGGTTTGTGAGTTAATTTCTTGGCACAATTTTTCAGGAAAATTCAAAAACTTGTGAGATCCGCCCCCGAAGACTTAAAGAAGAAGTTTTTATACGATATTAATATTTATCAATTAACTAATTGCAAAAAAAATAATAACATCTAATTAACTTACTTATAATCAAATAATTGTAGTTAAAAAAAATAGATATTATATTGGGCAAACTTGAAGAAAATTTTATCATAAAAAATTCTTGATGGTATGGAAATGTGCATCTTTTTGGCTATATTACTAACAATTCCCTTGAAAATTTATCGAAATATATAAAGAAGATATCAGAATTAGAAAACCTTCAATGTAAAATTTTTTGTACTACAAGCATGGATATAATCGAGAATGTTAACTCAAATATTTAAATAAATTTTGAAAAGCCAGTGTATGACAAATGTAAATTTACATTACCGAATATTACGCATCATTTTTATGAAATTCGGCGTGAAAATGTTACATCAATAACGGTTTTATCTGATGATAAGTTAGAGAGAAATTTCATACAGGCCTACTCTGAAAATAAATAGAATTTCAGATATTAATCCTGGAAAGAATTTTTTTCGCCTTCAAAAGGGTATATCAATAATAAATTCAAAAAAAATTTATTGAATCGGAGAGAGGTTTTGTGCAACTCTTCTTATTTTTTCAAGATGAGAAAATGTAGTGATGTGTTTTATACTAATATAAAATTAATAAAATTTTTTTATAAAAATTAGATAATAAATAAATTGCCGCACAGAGAACAAAAAAAAATGCTTAACAATCACTATTTATTTTATACAAAAAATCACACGTATTTACTTTATTCTATTTTAATTAAAAATTATTTTAATATTTGAGAATAAAATAACAAAAATTGAAAATATTATAATAAAAAGTTTATTTAATGTCTATATTTTTTACAAATAAATTTTAAAATAAAATGTTTAGTAAGGGATAGGAAAAATTTTATGTGATTACATACTTTCGTTTAGTTCAAGGCTACAATCGAATATGTATGTAAATTCCGTAAAAAAATTCCATCTAATTAACACTGTTATAATGTATAATAACAAAAAGTAAACCCCAAATATATGAATCATTTACGAAAAATGTCAATGGTAATCTTTGATAATATATAAATGTAAATAAAGCAGTATCCTTTTGAGATTTTTGCCTTTATCGCTCGCTCTTTATTGATACTGAGACTCGCTTTTTAAATATTTGATTTCACGATTTGTATCTCAATGTCTGAAAAGATGACTTCCTTTAGATATTTATAAGAAGTTTAACACTTTTTAAATACTTACAGTTTTTAAGGAGCACTTATTCTAAATAAATTTTGTTAAGACAATTGATTTATATAAAGCTGATGAATTTAGAAAATAGTTTTTATTTCTTAGTTCTTAATTTTTTTTTTATTTGCTGAAAAAGGCTAGGTGTAGTTTTATTTAAAAAATTTGTCCCTTTCCTATTTTTTGTGTAAATTGTATAATATACCAATAATAAAGCGATTATTTATTTGTATATTGTTTAGAATAATCGCTAAAACCGATTTGATAAAAAATAAAATTTGTATGAGTACTAATTTTGTATACAGCCAAGCATTTTTGTATATGAAAAAGATTTTTTGTGTATATATATTTCTGACTAAATTATTATTTAAATTAAAAGTTTTTTGGCACTTTATTTTTTTAAAAAAATTAAATATCTCGGAATTTATTTTTTTTTATCCTGTAATGGGACTTAAAATTGAAAGTATAACAAAGAATATACATATTTGAAAGAGGAAAAAATCTTTTAACAATCTTATGATATAATTCAAAATTATACTTTAAAGATATAACATTAATTAAAATATTTATAATATGATTCTGATTGGATGTATTAAGAACATAAAAATTATCAACTTCCGTTTTAAAATTTATAATGAATTAATTGATGCAGCTTTATAACAAAATGCGCTCTAAAGTAACAAGTTTTAACATAAAATGATATTTTGGAAATAGTTTTTCTAGTAAAATGATCTATAAAATATATTATCCGAAATTTCGTTTGATCAAAAAAAAAATTTAATTATAAAAAATGTTTTAGAAAATTCTAAATCTTATAAATTTCTGAAAATATTAGTGAGTGAATTCATATTGTTTTAAAAAACTACAAAAATAAATAAATAAATTCCAAAATCTAACCTATATGGAGTTTTTTGATTTCTAAGAATCTATTTGAAAGGAAAGACTTTATTCATTATTTTTTTGATATATATGTAATTGAGTTAAAAAATGATAATTTTTTACTAGCCCTTAATAAAGATGATGGATATAAAGATTTGTGTGAATAAAAATTGCTCATAGTACTTGAGATGATTTATAATATGAAATCGTCTGTTTTATTTTATTAATAGATCGTATCTAATATATGTATAGCTATCTAGTAGTTTACTAAATTAATTTTATAATTAAATTAAATTAAATTATTACTTTATAATACCTAATATTTAATTTTTGATAAAGAATATTTTTTTTGGTTAATTATAAAATAAATTACACGTATTTGGAAAAAAAATTTTGTTAAATTTTTAACAAAAAAAGTTTACGGATTAAGATATAATAAAGTCGAGGAGAAATTTTTTTAAAAGTTTTCTGTGATATGGAAAATTTAAAAAAAAACGAAATAAAGAGTGAAAATGATGTTGCAGTTTTCTTTTATAAGATTGTGGCTATTTAAAATTTAAGAATAGTTTAACTTATTTTTTTTTTAGAGAACGCTTTCAAAGATTATTACGAATTAATAATAATTGTAAAAAGAAATTAAGCAAAACAATTCTAGAATTTTTATGAAAAAAATAATGTCGATAAATTATTTATATTAATATTTAAAGAGTTTTTTTACGTGATAAAAAATGAAAATTTTCGGGATTTATTATTTCGATAAAACTTTATATGAATCTACCATATTATTTATTTTATTAGTATATAAATAAATTGCTGATATATATTATTAAAAAACTAGAAAAAAACTAAATTGTAATAATTTATTATATAATATCCAAAAAAAATTTATAATTCATTAATTTGACACAATCTAGACATAAGCTAAATACTGAAAATAGTAATTAGAATTTAGTAAATGTATTCAATTTATTGAATATCTATTTTAAAAGTGAGAAATTCATTAAATATATAAATTAAAATATTCACAAAATTAATATAGGAGTAAAAAAATTAAATTTATATATCTTAGGTTTTTTAAAACAATTTGCAGCATAAGTAAAGAGTATAAATAAAATTGAATTAAAAAATACATTATAAATTAATACGAACTTTTAATAAAGCATTAAAACTATTTAAAGAATTTTAAATGATTATAAATGTTTAGATGTTACTTTTTTTTGTCAAAAAAAGCTTAAAGAATAAATTTTTTAAAAAATTTTCATACATATTATTATGTAATTTACTGATTATTTTTGGATAAATAATATCTACAGAATGTTTTAATTGTGACAAAAATAGAAAATTTTTTAATTAAAATAAAGATATTAGTGTTAAGGTTTCATGCCTTCAATCTATATAATTATTATTATACAATAATTATTAATTCAATAATTATTAATTCAATAATTTTTTTTAAAAAATTTACAGTATTATTCATACCGATGCATTAATTTTAATTATATTCAATCTTATGATTTTTTTTTGAAATAACAAAAATCGATATTATTTAATAAAGTATGATTTTAATTTAAATAATGTAAAAAAATAAACTTAGTCATTAAAATTATTTCCTTAATACATAATCAATTAATGCTTTTATATAAAAAATAAATTTTAGTAGAAAGATATGAATTTTTCAATTTAATTTTTTAAAATTGGCAAATTATTTAATTTTTATACTTTTTTTTAATTTGATATAATTAGAAAATGGAGAAAATAATATTCAGAATTGATATATTAGGAAAATATGGAAACTGATACATTCAATTATATCATTTTTGATATTTTTTTCTCATAAATTTAGCATATTAAAATGTTAACGAAAATTAAACAAGATTTTTACTTAATTGTGTAAAATATCTAAAATTTATTGGTCAAAGATTGATTAAATTTCAATATATTATTGGTGCATTTTATTCGATTTGATAAAAAAACTACTATTAAGAGCAATTTAATTGCATTCTATTTGAGGGAATCGACAGCGTGATATTTTGAAAAGGGTATTTATAAAATAATTGAAATATGAAAACATTAATAAAATTTTTCTAACGAAACCAAAATAATATTATTAATATATTATATCTCAATTTTGTTACTCGTAATATTTTAGTTTCAATTAAATTTTAATGAGAAATTATATTTAGTATAGCAATTAGTTAGTTTAAATTATTTTTAAAAAAGCAATGAGATAATGAATTAATATTTTAAATTTTTTTTCTAGTATATTAACGAGAAATAATTAGATTGAATATAATTTTTTACCACATAAATAAAATATCTGAGTAATGTTTTTTTTTATAATTTCAAAATATTAATATAATATAGTCTAATATAATAATTAATTTTTTTAAAAATTAATAAGAATTTTATTGAATGTTGAATAATATTTTAGTTTAATTTGAAATTTTTATTAATATTAAATTATTAATTTTGTGGTTTTTAAATTTTATAAGTAATTAAATTCAAATTAACTATTTTCAAGGTAGGCTTCCATAGTCAGATAATCATTATAGTATAATCATCCAGATAAAAACTACAACATAGTAAATAATTTAGTTTTGAAAATTTTGAGAGTTTTAACACTAGCGATTTTTTTGTTACTTTTATTGTGATAAATTTTATTTGTCAAAACTTTTTTCTTCAATATTTTAGATCTTTTTAGGAAAAGAAAGTATCAATAGTAAAATATTTATAATCAAATTTTACTTATTTTTCATATTTTAAATGCTAAATTGAATATTAGTACGATATTTTGTCAAGTCATAGTTTAAAATGTTAGTAATTTCAGAAAATAGTTCATTAATGATGAATATTGCTAAAGTATGCTTGGATAATAAATTTTTTTTAATATTAAAATAATTTTCGAATTAGGTATATTTAATTTATTTTAATTTATAATTAATTTATACGATCCAGTGAAAAATTAATATAGTGATGTGAATTTTAGTATATAAATAAAATAGAAAGCTTAGATGACGGTTTATGAAAATTTTAAAAACTAATTTATCTTATGATTTCGTTAATAGTATCTGTTTTATAAGTCGATACACTAAAAAAATTATATATAGATTTAATTATTAATTCTAAAATTTATTAAATTTTTTTACATATAATCTCCAAAAATTTCTAATTCTAGATTTAACTTAATTAATAGGATGGTATAATAATTTTTTTTTAATTATTTAAAGCTTCGTAGGAATCTGATTCTTGATTTAATTTAAAAAAAATTAATCTTAAGTCGCTTAAAAAACTGTTTTTTAATACTGAAGTATTGTCATTGATTTTAAAATCAGATTTTTTGGGTATATAAAAATAAAATCAGATTCAAAAATTTAAATTATAAAAAATAAATAAACCAGAATACAGAAAAATTTAATTTTCATTCATGATAGTATTTTTTTCCATTATTTTTGTATAAGAAGATATATTTGGTTCTTTTTACAAGTATAGAAAATTGTCTGTTGAATTTAATGTATTAAATAATTTAATGAATTTCATTTTTTTTATGACATCATTAAACTTGTATAAATAATTAATTTAATTATTCATTTTCATTAATATAATAGGTAGGAAAAAGCACTATTTTTGTTTTTAATTGATTTAAGTTTACTGATGTTTATTTTACATTTATTAGTAAATTTGCAAGTAATTTTTTAAGATATATCAAAACTTTTATTTATTAACTTTTCTATCATAATTTTGATAGATTAAAACACTATTTTAACAAAAATAAATTTATTTGTAATTTTAGATTTTTAATTATTTTTTTCACAATACAGTTAACTTCATTATTTTAATAAAATATTAATTACATAATTTAATTAAGTTCAAATTATGCAAATATAAAAGTTAATTTACTGAGTTTTTAGTTGTTAGGAACAAAAATTTCCATATTTAGAAACACGTTATCACATTATTGGATTGATTTTTATTTCATTGTTAGAATAAATTTTTTTTACAGAGACATACATTCACATAAATGAGGAATTATTTTTTCTTTATTTTTGAAATGTTATTCATGGTTGAGGGGCTTTTTTCCATTTTTTGGAGTCATATTATATCAAGATTTGTGATTTATTTTCATATTTACAGAAAATTTCCCAAGTTGTGGAACATGCTTACTAGTTTATTTGAATTCTCGCGCTAATTATTTTTTGAAAATAATTTATTTTGTGTATAATTTCTCACAGAACAAACATATTCAATATATCATCAGAAAAATGAAAAGAGCAAAATTAAAAGCATCAAAAATTTAAAAATATGATTCTATTTAAATATAATGATCTTTTGTTTTTTCAAAAATTTAAAAAATATGTATATCCAAAATCAATTTCTCAAATAATTATGGTTAGCGATAACTAATAATAGATCTTTCTTCAATAGGTAATAAATATTTTATTTGTAATGTTATTTTTATTTTATGATCATTTTTGCTATAATCGTTTTGATATCTTCAAGTTCTAATCCATCTAATAAATTGAATATTATATATGAGTCCAAAAATGATTGTTAATAATCTGCATTATAAATTTCATTAATTAAAAAATCTGAGAGAATTATTCATATCACGATGTAATTATTCGACACAAATCAGGAGAATTTCTGTAACTATGAAAATGAACATCTTCAATCTTATAATATTATACTTCGAAAAATTGGAATTAATCCTCCAACTATAAAATTATTTTTCTATAAAAAAAAACTATATCCCCAATAATGCATTAACGATTTCTTTATATGAATATTTTTCTCCTTAACAATGAAAAACCTTTTATCCTCAATTTTCTTTGATTCTTTTATTTTTTTTAAAAACTTGATTATTATTTTGAGGAGCTAGCTTCTATTATAATATATTTGGATTAAATATACATAAATATATCCAAATTTAGAGAAAGTTTTTATAATGATACATATATACATTCCATATTGAGATTAGCACGGGTATAAATTTCGCTCCAATATGCTATTATATCATACCAGAAAAAAATTTATGGACTAAATTGTAATAGATAAATTAAAAATAATATGTAATACGTTTTTTTGCTAATACCTATGGTAAATAGTAAATTAGTTTAAATTAACTATGAGTATATTAATTTATTTTAGGATTAGAAAATATGGAAGTATACAATTTTATTTTCTTGACCCAAAAAAGAATTTAAAAATATTTTATATTAAATCTATCAATAAAAATTATTTTATATTAAATCTATCAATAAAAATTATTTTATGCCAAAATAGTCTGGTTCTTTATAAAGGTATGTTTTTAACATTAAATGTCTCAAATCTAATTTTTTTAGAATAGAAATTAAAAAAAATTTAAGTAAATGATTTATTTATATCAAGCTTTTTATTATTTAAATTTGTTTTTCAAATAAATTAAATAGGATATATTTTTGGGTTTTTAAGGTATGTTTTAAAAACATTATTTTTATTATAATAAAATTAGATTACTTTCATTTTATCTGCGGATGATTAATAACGCTATAAAAATATATTTAGGTATAAAATAAGTTTTTCTATTTAAACACATAAGCTAAAATAAACTTTTAAAAAGTTATTTACAATTTATGAAATTAATTTCTATATTTAATATTAAAATTAAAAAAAAAAATTATATTTTTTGGGAATTAATCTATTTAAATTATAGAACTTTTTTAAGTATGAATAAAAACTTTTTTTAACGAAATTCAGTATTATAAATAAATGATATATTTAAAATGATTATCTGAAAATATAATTTGTTCTTTTTAAGGAAAATTAACCAGGATTTAATAATTCAAAAGCAGATTTGACAGTAAATATATTTATTAAGAAAATATTATAAGATACATTTTATTTAATTTTCTGAACGTGTGATTTAAAATTTATTAATTTAAAGTAATATTATATATAATTAATTTTTCCATAAACAATCTACCATGTAATCCTATAAAAAACTAAAAATATAAGAATTCGTACAGAAAACGGTTTTAATAGCAATAGAATTTATTTAATAGTTGTATTAAATGGCTCCAAAAACAAAATTGAGCTTAGACAGGCGTTTCAATTTGATATTTCATGACCTTGTGTGATAGATAGCAGCAGTGGCCGCTACTATTTTTCAAAGTAAAATTTATGAATTTTAGGACCTAAGCGAGTATAGAAGCACCTGTACTGCCAAAAATGACTCAAAATATGGAGTGCGTATTGTGAAAAGCCCAATTTTTTTCTATGGCTCAAGAAAATTATATTCTCAAATAATTCTTACTTTATCGCTAAAAGCCTCAATTTTTTGGTTTTATTTCAGTTTTCCAAACTTTTTATTATTATTCAATATAAAATACTATTTTTTAGATAATAATTGTTTAAAAGATAATTAAAAATAAATTGTTTAGTATATACAATATAATTTTGGTTTAATTTATATGAAAGCTTTTATAAAAATAATATAATTCATGAATAACTAAATGAATATAAAGTTTAGACAAATAGCATCGTTTATATAAGAAAATTATTTAAAAAATTTTATGATCTGGTGATACTCTATCCAATTTCTAAACTATTAAACAGATTTTTATAGAAATATGTATTGAAACTCTATTTTAGAATAGCTCTTTAATAGAAATATTTATTAAAATTTCAAAAATTTTTAATTAAACTTTATAGATCAAACTCAATATAAAAATTTTAAACAAAAAATATAATTTATGCGACTTTAATTTATTACAGAATAAATAAAGCCTATTCAAAATTTGTTATTTCTACAAAAAATAACATTCTTAAGGTTTTTTTTATGTTTTTTTTTAGTTTTACTAATTTCAAAATGAGCTTCAAAGCATAAAAAATCTTTTACACGCTTACTTTTGTGACTGGAAAAAATAAAAAAAAAATATAACTATCTAGATCTAAAATATATTGTTAATGAGTTTTCAAGCTTTTAAAAATGCTAGAACCAACTTTCTTTCCAAAAAATAAAATTCTTTTTTATCATAGATATCATTACTTGTAGGATTATTTTGAAATTTTAAGAATAGCCCAAATATAGGACTAATTACATTTCATTTTTTTGTGCATTTTTTAATTAAAATTAAACTCCATTTAAATCTTAAAATACACACTTATATATCGTGTTTTTTTTTTTATGTTGTTAAAAATTTATTATAAAATTGTGTAAATTATACTTAAATATATCAAAAAAAATTATTATGGGTTATGAATCTCATCTTCTAACTAAATTAATATTTGCCAAAAAATTAGTGGCTATCGTTTTAAGTGAAAATTTATTAATCATAATGGAAGAATTTATGAAAGAATATTTGATTTTTTTTTCGAGTTAAATAGCCAAATTTTATTTTAGATAAATTTAAAGTTATATAACAAAATTTCAAAAATGTTATTTGCTCTGAATTTTCATTGAACCAGTTTAAGTTTTTTTTTGATATTTAGAGATTTAATTAATTTTTATCCATTATTATCAAAAAATTATATAAATAATCATAAATTTTATGTGAGATTAAACTATCAATAATTTATGGTTCCTAAATATAATAAATTTCCACTACTAGGATTTGTTATCTCCATCCAGCTCCAGATAAATAAAATAAAAAAAAGAAAGTTTTGCACAAGATCTGTAAAATAAGCTCCAATTTATAAAAAAAATTCTCTGAAAGTAAATGCATTATACCTACACCAGCTCTCTGGTTCTGATTAGGTTCTTATCACACCAGTTCCATTTTGACTCCAAATTATCTTTCTAAATATTCACGTAAAACTATTAAAATTAACTACTCTAATCAATTAATTATGGAAAAAGATGGTGCAAAAAATGAGCTTATTATTAATTAAACTTCTAAAAATTTAACCTAATATATATTTGAGTCTATTTAAAACTTTAGTAGTATAAAAACTCATTATAAAACAATTTTCCCTTCACTTACAGCTTTTTATATTTTCAACCTCTAAAATAGCAATTTCATGTGAGGAAAATATTGAGTAAATGTGAATAAAACTAGATAGATACCTATCAATGGTACCAATAAGGGTTATATAACAACTTCTCGTAATAAGATATATATATATTTATATATTAAAAAATAAAAAATACCTTAATAGAGATGGATAAATAAAGGCCACTTTTTTTTTACTCCAACATCTCTAAAATGAATGTATTATGAGACCAGCTTAAAATATAATTGAGATAACTAAAAAGCTCATGATTGAGCCTTGTAATATTAATAGAAATATATGTTGTCATAAAAAAAAGATAAAAACTTAAAAAACTTGCTAGTGACTTTGGCAAGATATACTAATTCAGGCATTCATAAATAAAAACATAAAAAAATGATTATAGCGAGTAAACTAATATGACTTTAAATTCTAAGAAAAATATAGAAAAAAATGGGTTATAAAAGAAATCGATAAATTTATACCTTTAAAAAAATAAATCAAAGTTGCAGTAAGAAAAAAAAAATCTAAAAATTTTTCTATAAAGAATCATCCTTACAAATAGCAAAATAGGATATTTTTTCTCTTTAAAAAAAGATTAAATAAAATATATAAGATAAAATTATTTAAATAAATGATAAATAATGGCTTTTTTATATAATAAACTAATTAAAAAATATGTTTAAAGATTTAGTAAAAGTTGAAAAAATACGCATAGAAATTTGAAATATTATGAAAATAACCTTCAAATAATTTATAGATAAATATTGATTTGTAAAAATTAAGTTAAAATGCTTTATTATTTTGACTGTCTTAATTTTGGCGTCTTATTTTACTTTTGAAAATCTTTTAAAAATGAATATATATATTCTATAAATATCAAAAAATTTGTCGATTTTTTTTTTTAGAATAATAAATTTTTCCAGATCTGGAGAATTATAATATTTTAATTAGTAAATATCGATTTTAATTCAAATATAAATTAATGTATAATTAATATAATACACAAAAATTAGGTTTGAAATTCAGAAAAAAAAACTTATTATAAATTCTTATTAATGACTTTTTTAACCTTTACAAACCACATCAAAACTATTTCACTGTTTAGATACCATTTTAATGATAAAATGAATATGTAATATTATATATAACTTTGGATTAAATTCAAATATATAACCAAAGATAATATTTTTTACAAGTTTTTACACTCTGATAAAAAATCTGAGTGAAATAATAACAAATTTTTATAAAGTTTCGAAACTTTTCAACAATTTAATATTATCAGTTTCAACGCTATACTTTTTTAAGAATTATATTAAATAATAAATGTTACTTTTTTGAAGGTGGGGGGTTTTTTTTAATAAGATAAGGTATTAATTTTTTTTGTAAATTTTCTTTTTGGATTTTCTTTTATCATTTTAATACGTTTTCGTAGGCTTTTTATTCATTTTATATTTAAAATTATTGAATAATATACTTTTAAAATCATATTAACATCAATAATAAAATTTATTTTAACAGTTAAAGTATAGTCAAATTAATTTCATAAGAATTAAATTTTATATGTGAGTAAAATAAATAAATAAATAAAAACAAGATTTTACATAAATATTTAAATGTCCTGAAATATGAGTTTATTTGAATTTTTATCTAGATTTATACTTTTTCATATATTATAATTTAGAGGCTTTAAATTTTATGGAAAAAAAAATAACTCATATTGAATTATTAAAATAATTAGTTTTTCATACAAAATCTAATATAGGTATTGATCTAGCTTATTATAAACAAATCTCAAATATAATTTAACTAATTCATAGAATAAAACTATACTAATCTCTTATATATTTATATTTTTATACACTTTTAATTATTTTTATAAATTTAATGATAATTTTGTGAAATTAGGGTAATTAATTATTCGTGTATACCAAAAAAAAACAAAAGACAAACAATATTATTAATATATATTTTATCAATTTATATTAAAAAATAAAAAAAATATTTTCATTATTATATAAATAATTAATATTTTTTTAATTATAATTATCATATAAGAATCTTTCATTTTTTCTAATAATAAAAAATTAACATTTATTATATTATTATTTATTATATTCTCATATATAAATAAATATTTTCAGTATAAATCTTTAGTAAATTTATATTAAAGCGACTTTCAGAATAAAAAATTATAACTTAAGATTGTAATTTATAGCTAAAGCCAAAAATATACATAATTATTACTAAAAATATAGTAAGATAATATTCATACTTTTAAAAAAATATTTAGAAGGTGGTCTGAGATATTAAAATAAGACTAATTATATTTAAATTCCAATATTTTAGGCAAAAAAATAGCATTTTCGATATTTTCTCCGATTATAAGATGAAAAATCGTATTAAAATCGGCCTAAGTTTCAAGGAAAATAAATAGTAAAATTACCAAAAAAATTATATATGATCATAATAGTTTGAATATCCTTTTTTGCGAATCTTTATATTTGATTAATTAGCAAAAATATGTCTTTATCAACATTACTAATAGAAAAAAAATTTTAATGATATATTTTTTTTTTTTTTAGCTTTAACCTCTTCTTTTCTCTCTTTAACCTTCCAATAATTTCTAAAATAGATAATGTTAGAAGTAAGAAAAATTATTCTTGATAATTTAAAAGTTATTATTTTAACATTTTAGTTGATTTTATTTAGAAAAGTTTAATGTAAAAGTTAAAAAGTCTATAGTATAAAACAATGAATCTACCTAGATCTTAAATTTTTCTTACCCTTCAGTTAAAAAAAAAAAAGCATATTTCATTAAAATGATGAATCATTTCAGAATGAAGGTAAAAACATTTTTAAAAAAGGCTTAATGGGCTCAAGAACACTTAAAAACCCTAAAAATTCACAATGAAAACATATCATTTAAAAAATAAGTCATGATTCCGGATTAATGATATATTTTCCATTACCACATATAGCAAATTAGTGAATTTTTAAGCGTTTATTATTAATTCATATCAAACACGCCATACTGTCCACCAATTTGGACCCCCAAAAACTCGATAAAATTTTTTATAGGTTTATTTCACTGTTCTTTTAATCTTATTTAATTAACTAAATATTTTATAAATAAGTATATAATTTCCACCTGCGTAAATTTGAATCATATTTCTAATTCTTTAATGTAAATATCATATTTGAACTAAACATTTTATCAATAGGTATATAATTTCCAAATGCGTAAATTTGAATCATATTTCTAATTCTTTAATGTAAATATCATATTTGAACTAAATATTTTTCAAAAATTAAGAAAATTGATTTTTTTTTTTTTGAAAGTAGGTTTATGCTTATTATATCAATTAAGATAATCTATGTGAGAAAATTTTATTAATATTACATTTCTTTGATTTTATATACTGTTTACAGGATCAATATACATCCTTCCAATTAGAGATGAATTATTTTTATGAATATATGAAAGTCTTATATTTGAAAAAATTCATCATAGAACCACTGCCTTAAAAATCCAATATTTTTCGTTTGAAAGATAATTTGAAAATGTTTTCTAGCACAATAAACATTTTTATGCACAAAAAATTATTTACTATAGGTTTTTTTTATCACATTGTAATAGATTTTTTTTCACACTGAGCAATATATATTTTTTATACTTTATATCAAATTCAGTATAGTGGAAAATGTCAGAACTCAATATTATCCCTTAGATATATTAAAGAAACATAAAATATTTTTAACTTTATTTTTGGAAAATAAGTTATGAATCATTCTTTTAATTCACAAAGTTTTTTTTTGATGGGCCAAAATATTCAAATTCTTAAACCTATTTTAATTATTTATGTAATGATTTTTTTGTATACTTCCTATTAATACTGAGACGAAGCTGAATTTTTTTGGCTTTTCTAAAAATAGTGTTTCAGAATTTTATAAAAGCTTGATATTGACTAACTGGCGCATTTTGCAGTTTTTCTCATAAATTAATCCCATTTCATAATTATTTTTGAATAAATGGAAAAAAAATTTGGTCCCAATTATCACTCAAGGGAGGCATATTAGAACCTTAGCTATATGAGGGGTGGAATCTCGTATCATTTTTTTAAGTGATAAACAAAGGCAAAATATTTTTAACCCACACAATATTGACTTGAAAGCCCATAAATAATTTTTTGTATCATCTATTTTAAATTAAAGATAGCTATGGATGATAAGGATTTTCGTCTCAGTTAACCCAAATAAAATCTCTGGATACCATTCACCCTTGATTAATTTAGGTGTAGAACCTAAATGTCGATTTATAGCTAATAAAAGCCTCAAATAAAATTTTCAGATGCGATATTTAACTTTAAATAGCCAGTTTTTAAAAAAAATTCAGACACTTAAATTCAATCATCTTATAATTTTCTATTTATTTTAAAAATTATCATTTTCTCAACTTTTTTGTTACACTAACTTGGTTCTTTCACTTTTAGTTTTGGTTTCATCTATCTCGGTAAGTTTCTCCATTACTATTAGTAGCCCTAGAGATCAAAGACCCAGTTTTGCCTTAAATAGTTTAAAATATTTATCAATACTACAGATAATTTTCCTTTTATTTATACTTTTAATAATATCCGGAGCACTTTTGTGGGATTCAGAGCTATAAATTTATATTATATAGTAATTTTAAATTATCAAGTCATATCCAGGACCAATAAGTTTTTTTTACGCTGTAGAAAACGGCACTTTTGTACCTTTTATTGTATTTAAATATGAAAGAATATTGTTTTTCATCTCTTTATCGCTCTTAGGGGTCAGTTTCAGTCATAATTTTTCTATACTTATTCATTTTATAGTAAATCATGCTTTAAATTTTTTTTAATTAAAAAGCATGAAAAAATCTGAGTTTATATACAGCAAGTTACTTATTTTATCTATTATGAATTTGAAATATTTTTTATCTTTATCTCTGAAATCTAAAAGTGTGTATTTCAATTTTTAAATGCATTTTGTGCCATTATTAACTATAATCTTTAGTGCCACAAGAGTGAATTAATTTTTTTTTTTAAAAATCAGATAAAATAAGAGTAAAAATAAGAAATAACTAAAAAAAAGATGGGAGTTAGTCTGAAAAAAATTTTGCTGTTTTTATTTATGATTGTTAAACAAATAAAAAGATTATAATCAAAATGGTTATCAAAAATTTCTTAATTATACAAAAAGATTCAGGAGTCCTACAGATTTTTTGGATGAATATAGTGAAGTCTAGAAATGTATGTATGAATCCAGATATTTTTATTTGTATTATATCAGATTAAACTAAATGCCAATTTAAATCTAATTTATTTTCACATTTAACATTTTTTATACTTCCATATTACGTTGTGAATTTTTTTTAATCCAATTAAATTAATTTTATATTATATTACATCATTTAATAATCAATTTTATTTATTTTTAAATTTGAAAGCATCGTATAAAATAAGGGCATTATATTTCTAAATTAATTTTCAATATTATTGAACCAAGGTTCATTATACCTAATTGAAATTTATTTTACTCTTAACTGAATCCGAAATAGATTTTTTTAACATAATTAATATAATTTTTAATTTCAATATATTTAGAAGAGGTATTTGTAATAATGGGTAAAGCAGTTCTAATATAGATAGAATGACAAAGATACTTAAGAGACACAAAGTTAATACAATTTTTTTCACTTAAAAACAAAACTTTTGCTAAAGCCTAATACCATAGTTTCATTATAATTACAATTTATTGTTTTTAAATCACAAAATCGAATTTTTTATAAGAACAAAACTTATTGGAAAAAAATTTCGATACTATTTAAAAGGTTATTTATGTTTATATTGTCGATATATTTATTTTTTTAAAAATCAAGAAGTCAAAAATTATATGCAGTAAATTATGGAGAAAATTTTATTTTCTTATTTCAAAAATTGAAATAATATAGTGTTATATTATTACGTATTAGGATTAAAAAGAAAGTAAAAGATTATGAAGATTTATATTTAGTTCGACAAAAAAACTTTTCATGTTTATAATTCAGATTTTTTTATAAGCAGACATAGGAAAAACTAAAATATTAAAAATTATTTTTCCGAAAAGAATGAGAAAATATAATATTGAAGCGTTTATTTAAAAAAGAAAAAAACTCCCGAATCAAATATATTGTTATTTGAAATTTTTTTCAGAGATATTAGGCTGTATTAGATGAAACTGAAGGTTTTTACAGCATTTTTATAAGTAAATGAGATATTTATAGCTATTTGATAGCTTCTAATAATCTTAAATATTAAACCCGTCTATTAGAAATTAGGATATTAAAAATTACTATCTTATTAAGTTTTGAGATGTTTTTTATTAAAAATCAAGTGAAAAGGTATTAATTCAATGAGATGTCAGAATTATTATTAAAATATTAAGGATGCATTCATATTTACCATTAAAGATAAGAAATTCCATATTTTTATTTAAAAATATATTTGAATAAAGTAAAAACTTCTTACCATGAAACATACTCATATATATCTTATTCTTAAAAAATTAATATATATATTAAAATCAAATAATTTATTAGTATTAAATATTAAAATTTAAATAGAAATGATCAAAAAAAAAATTATCGGGAAATTTTTAATATTAATAGAATAATTATTTTTCGAATTCATGAAGATATTGATTCTTATTCTTCTTACGCAAATTTGGATTTTCTTTTGTTAAATGAGAATAGTCTAAATATAAATTTAATAAATATTACTTACATACAAAAAATATAAATTGAAAGAAATTTGAATCAAGTACTGTCAATTTCGCTAAAAGTAAAAAATTAAATAAAGAATTTTATGGTATTATAATAATTTTTTGCTTTTACGTGTAGTTTACACAAAAAAACTCTATTGCAAAATCAATTTAAAAATTTGCTTAATATTCATAATTAAAGAATTTCAGTTTACTATTTTTATATATTAGATTTTTTTCAAAATTACGTAAATATGTGATTTTTATAATAAATAAGTCATATTTATATGTATAATATTTTTAAACATCTTTTTTTTAAACATATCAAAAAATAGCTTTTATTTTATTACTTTAGGTTTTACAAAAATATTTTTGAGATTTTGGTTATGTGATATCTTGAATTTTTTGTTATATTATGTAAAAAAGACTTATTTTTTTGAAAAAATGACTAAGAAATTCCAGGAAAGATTTTTCTTTATTGATTAACGAGGAAAAAACTAAACCGTATTTAGAATTTGAATCTCCTTTTTATTTTTTGCACTCAAAAAGATCTATTAGCTCTGATTATTTAAAAAAATTCTTATGTTTATAAAAAAATGGTTTAAAAATTCAAAAAATAGATTCAATAATTCTGATTCAATAAGTTTAGTACCTTTTAAATTCACATGACTTTTTCTATAAAATCAATTTTAGAAAAATAAAATAGAAATCGGTATAAGGTTTTTTATAAATACAATCTAAATTAATTCATTAATATATTATATATATTCCCAATTTTATACCTATTATTTATCTTATGACCTAGAATAAAAAATATTCGTAAATAAAAAAAAAAAATTAATAAAAAATTTTCAAGACTTCGATGGGATTTTTCGTTAAATTTTTTTTAATGGATCTGGAATGAATATATGTAATATTTTTATCGAAAAATTCTAGAAATTTTGAAAGAATAAAATTAATTATATATTATTAATTATCCTATCAAAAGCAAGTTTAACAACATTATTTTGTAAGTTTAAATAATAATAAAAAAATTTTAATCTTATTTACAGTTAAAAATAATTGTGAAATATTTAAATCAAATAACTCTAGTTTTTTTTTTTTTATCACAGAATTTTATTGTAATAACTCTAGTAAAATATGCTGAAAGACTTGAAAATATCTTTTTGTGGATCCGAAAACCCATCTCTCTACTATTTTCAATTTTATATATTTTTTTCATATTATCCAAAATAAATTCCAATGAAATTTATAGCTTTAAAATATGGTCTTTATTGAAGTTATTTAAGGATAATTTTAATCAAAATTTATGGAAATTTTTTCTTCTGGATACGCAAATTTAATAAAAATCCTATTGCAGCATCTTTTTAATAAAGATTAAAATATTATTGCATTTCCGATTTATTTTGAAATTATAAAATAATTTAGAAGTATTATTTCTTTATTTTAAATATTTTCTAATTATGCATTATAAATGATAGATCAGATATATTAAACTTTTTTTAATATATTTGAATTAAATAAATCTAAAAATATTTCCAGTCTGAACAAAATTTGTCATTCTATGTGATAAAATGTAAAGATATGATAAAGAAAAAATAACAGATATTTTTTGTATAAAAAGTGTTATGGAAGAAGGAATTATATTACTTAAAAATTAGATTAATGCTAAGAGCTATTATGTAACATATATAGATGGTATTTTTTCAAGTTTTTGAAATTTTAAGATTAGAGAAATCGCAATAAGGGGTTATTATTTTTATCTAATAATAAATTAGTTTATAATTATTTTTTTCAAAATATAAGGAGGTATTGTAAAGTGTAAAAAAAAAAAATTTCTTAACTCGACTAAGCTAATTTAAAGAAAACTGATTATTTAATTAGTTATCCAAATTAATTATTTTTTCATTCGGTCTAAATTTTCAATTCTTATAATTTTAATGAGAGAATAATCCAATGAAATTATAATATAAATACCATAGTTCTTCCATTTATACTCATTCAAAAATATAAATATAAAAAATAGTAATAATTCAAAAGCTAGAATCTTAGATTAAGAAAAAAATTCAAGTTAATTATATAAATATTCCTTAAGCGCCAGGACAAAGACTAGAAAAACAAATTGATATTTAATCTTCCAATATAGAAACGGATCACAAATTATCTTATCTCATGTGATTAGAAAAAAATACAAAAAGTATATTTAAATATATATTTAGGTGAATCCAGTCTTTAACCCAAATTTAAAATTATTTGTTGCTAATTTTTTGAGATATAGGCGGTTATTTTAATGTGAATAATTATTTGAAAATCATATTATTTTATTAGAATATATCATTATATTTAAAAAACTACAAACAGAAATTCAGTTGAGAAATTACAAGAAATATTAGCAAACAGTAATTACAAAGGGATACTTTCAGAAAAAAGTTTACAAGTAAATTATCAGACTGATGATATTAAATTCGTTTTAAAGTGCCTTTATAACGTGTTTTTCACGTATAAATATTTAATATTAAGAGAAATGAAAATAATTTATAAAAAGTACAGTCTCATGATATAATCGAATAAGGATGCCGAGAAAAAATCATAAATTTACAATATTTTCGTAGCGACACATTATTAAA
Source organism: Smittium mucronatum (assembly GCA_001953115.1). Taxonomy (NCBI): domain Eukaryota; kingdom Fungi; phylum Kickxellomycota; class Harpellomycetes; order Harpellales; family Legeriomycetaceae; genus Smittium; species Smittium mucronatum. The sequence goes on along the minus strand of LSSL01000294.1, from coordinate 3,501 downwards.
TCTTATGGCCCAACTTAAATCTTCCAATATATGCGCATTATATTTTTTGTTGAATTTTGACAATTTTTTTTTTTGTTTTTCTAAATTTTTTGTAGCTTGAATCTTATTTTTTCGTTTTCTAAATATAATTTCCTAATCATACACTTAAAAAGTAATAGAAAAACCAATATATTTTATTTTATTTCTACTCTATTTTCTTATAATAAATATAAAATTTTATAAAAAGTTGAGCATTTTAACAATTAATTCCAAAAATATTATAGCTTTCGAAAGTGAATTTTCTAATGATGAATCGATCAGCTACACTATACTGATAGTTCTACAGAAGAAAATTTAAACATGAAAAAAACCTCCTCCTCATACAAAATTAATATCATCGACCAATTTACCAATAATTTAAAAACCGAAATTTGTATTTTTAAAATAACATATTGATAAATTAAACTATATATATGATTCAATAAACTGTTTAATTTCAACTTTAATTAAACCAATTTGATTTTTTCTTGTTAATTTAACCGGAAAAGAATAAATTTTTAATTTTATTGGAGCAACTTTGATTGTAAATTTTATTATTAATAGATGGGTAGATTTAAATAAGGTTAAAAAATTGGTTTTAGAACTTTTTTCTAATAAAATAATCAAAACTGAATAATTTTTTACTTAGATGACTAAAAGGAATCAATATACATCACTTCAAAAAAAAATTACCCATTTTAAATTTTTAGTATTTCGCTAAAGATTTGTAAAAAAATTGAAATAGAATTAAGTTTTTTTAATGATAATTTTTTTTGATAGATGAAGCCCAATAAATAAATAAAATGTTTTTAAATTTAAAATTTGCAAGAATAAAAATAAAATATAAACTTTTTTTGGGTTTTCTCAAATATGAAATTGACTTTATAAATACTGTCCATAATTTCTGTATGGGATTAAATATTTGATTCATTGCCAATAAAAGACAATTAAAATATCTCTTATATACATCGTAAACAATGCCTAATTTTAAATAATTAACATAACATCTTAAATATCAATTTTATCTGCTAAAATTTTTGGTAAGAGGTTTATTAACGCTATTTTTCATATTTTTTAAATTATTGTTAGACAAAAATATTAAATTTAATAAGAAAAAAAAAATTTTTTCATCATATTGCTTAAAACGGATAATATATTCATGGAATGTAAATATAAGCTTAGATGAACTTTATAATTGTGGAGTGGTTACATATAAATTAATTCCAAATAATTAAGAAAGTGTCTGGGTTGAAAAAATTAGTTATAAAAACATGATATTATTATCATGTATAAATATGGAAAACTACCAATAAAAATTCAATAAACCAATAAATTCAGTACATACATTTAATATTTCATCCAATGAAGAAAGCCCCCCATAAGCATAATATGCTTTTAGAAAATAGAAAATGGTATAAATAAGGAAGTTTGGCCATTTCGGAATGTTTAATTTTTTCAACATGTCTTTTTCACTTTTTTTTATATTTATAACTAGTATATCCGTGTACCTTTTATTGTTAAAATTGTCCCATTAAAGCTTATCCTTACACCAAATTAGATTAATTTTGGATAGTATAGATTAAAATCTCTAAAAAGCAAAATTTTCTCGGAAATAAGCAACTAAAAAAAGAAGATAAATCAATATATTTAATTTTTAAGGCTCTTTCAGAGAACTATTTTTAAAAATGAATACCCATAAGGATCTAATTCACCATAACTTCCAATATATTCGCATGAAGCCAATTTAATCATATTTTCGGATACTTGAAAAGTTATTAAAATTTTTTGAATATTAAAAAAAAATCAATTAGATAATACATCCAATCTTATAGAAGGTGTTTATTTAATATTTTTTTTGGAATTTCTGAGACTTATAAACCTTATTATCTTTTTTTATTACATATTAAAAAATTATTACATTATCATCATCTAATGAACCTGGAAATACTTATGATATACATATATAGGAATTTATTTTAAGATGTTTGAGACAAATTCTTGGATAATAAAATTACATAGAAAAATTCAACCGGAAAATTTTCGGAAGAAAATTCTGTAAATATGCACCTAAAAATAATTAAAATCATTTATTTAGTAAAAATAAATTCAAAAAATTGTTTATTGCGACCTTGAATTTATATATTTGCTACATTCAAAAGATTTATTTAAAACCACCAGGATATTTTTTATATATTGTAGAGATACTTTGGGGATTTTATTGAGATACAAAAAAAAATAAAAAGAATATATAATAAAAAAATGATACATACTTTGAAGGTTATAACTTATATAATACATCTTCTAATATTGTCACTTAAAGTTCCTTTATTGATTTAAACGATAAATTGGGTTAGTTGGTTAGAAACAAAATCGTGTATTAAACCAAAATTACACTAATAATTATCACCTATCCTGAAACATTTTATAAACCTATATAATTAAAAATGATGTACAACTAAAAAATATATATATCTGAAGCAATTAATTCGCTTTTTTACATTGCCTAATATTTTTGGTATAGTACCTATTTCATAAGAAGTCCAAGTCAAACTAAATATTTTAAAACGGAAATTTAATTTAGTTAAATAAAGTTTAATTTTTACTCCTTTTTTAATTTGGACTCAAACAAAATTGTTTTTCAATAACGAGATATTTACTTATTCTAAAAAAATAAACGCAAGGAAGGATTTTATGAGTAGTATGTTGATTTTTTGCATATAAAAAAAATCAAATAATTTAAACTAATTAATAATTCTAATGAAAAAGCTAACAATAATATTATTTAGAGTTAATCGGAAACAGAGAAATTTTTATCTGTCATCAAAAAGTGAATAACTAACTTTCTTTTAAAAATAGCTCTATGAGGTTATTAAAATTACATTATAGTAAAATTTATGGCTATTTCATATACGAAAATATTAATATTTTAAGTATTTTTAATTAAATAAAATATATTCATATCTAAACTTTAATATAAATGAAACCCATGCTTTATCTATCAAGTAATAATAATAATAAATAGAAACCGGATTCATATTTACTATTTCGATATTTATATGAGACTTTCAGCTGACTGGAATATTTTAATTGATTTTTTCACAATATTAATGTATTTTGATCTGGATGATCAAAATATTCGATTCCAAATTTATAACAGACATAATATATAACTAATTCATAAATACCGAAAATATTTTTTGTATAGTATAATTATTAAAATTAAAATTATTGTGAATGCTCGATTAAATATTTTTATCCTTAGAGAAATCTTTGGTAAATCTGTTCAGTAGATCTTTTATTTTTAATTAGTATAAAATTAAATCAAAATATCAAACTTCCTTTCACCTCAACATAGATTAATTTTTATTGAAATTTCGGAATATGGGGAGATGAATTTAATTATTAGGACTATTTAAAATAAATATAGTTAAATATCAAAAAAATTTAACTTCACATTAATTAAAGTATAACTTACGTATTAAA
>LSSL01000293.1:15759-29424 GCA_001953115.1 Smittium mucronatum | reverse complement strand
TAAAAAAAAGAGGGTTAAAATGGGATTTAAATCTATTTAAAAAAGCTTTCATTTTTTTTTCAATATTCAGGCTTTACTTAAGTTGCTGTTTATAATTTTTTAAAAAAAAATTTCCATTAATTTTTAAATTATATCGCTTACTATAAAAAATATAGCTTAAAAAACATTAAACGATTAAGTTAATAAAAATATCCTTTTGATCTTTGAAAGTGATTTCAATTTTTTTGGGAAAATTTTGCTCGAATATAATTAATTTTATCCGAAAAGTTTGGAGTCTATAAGAAAAAATTTTATGTCTAGCTTATAAATTTTTTTTGCAAAATTATTATCATAAAAATACACAAATTTTATAAAAAATCATTTTTTTATTTTTTGAAAAAGATGGACTTAGATAGTACGGATTTTATTAAAATTTGATAATTTTATAGTGGAAAAATATAAAAATTAACTAAAGGGTTTCACTGAAATTTTTTTTTTAGAAAATATGAAATCATAATATAAGACTTTATTATATCATTTAAAAAATTAGACCATAAACCAGCCAACATAAATTATATTCTGAGATCTAAAGGGTGAAAAGAGGAAACAAAAAAATTATTTAGTGCAATAAAAAATAAATAATGGAGAGGAAAAAATGAAATTTCTATTAATTTGGAAATTTTTGTAGGTGTTTGTGAGACCCTTAAGTTTAATTGTTTTTTTTTATGATGAGAAACGTGCAATCTCGTACTCTGAATAAATACATTATTTGAGAGTTTTTTTGACATCAAAATTATCCTTAATTTTTTTTTCAAAAGCTAGAAATATATATCCAGAATTTAATCTTGTCGATAAAAAATTTCCTGGTATTATCGCCAGAGTTTAACAAAAACGGGAAAAAAAAATCCTACATAGTATCCATATCAATTTTTAGTAGTGATGTGATATACGGATACTAATGAAATAAAGAATTCTCGGAAAATATCTAAGAAAATATTAAAACCATAGTATTCTAAAAATTAATTAATAGCATATAATGCCAATTATTGAAAAGGTATTGTATATAGATTCAAGTTGTTTTAAAAAAGAGTTCATTGCAGGTTTTATATGTCAATAGATATTATAAATATTCTCAAGGAGGTAAATCAGGTTTAAAAAAAACAAAAACATATCGACTTAAAAAAAATGCAGCTGATAAATAAAATCGCATTTTTGAAAAGGTAAAAGATGTTTTCGTAAAAAAAGGAAATAATTATTTGGAGATGGAAATTATGTTGAATAAGATTCAAGAAAATATTTTTCTTATAAAAGAAATATGGTATGGGGGTTATAGTGTATTTTCGGATTCTAAAAAAAATTGTATATGGCGCTTCAATACATCATTAATGTATAAATATAAATTTGTAAAATTATAAATATTATCAAAATTTTAAAAAATATTATTAATATTCAAAAAAATCATGAATATGTACTAAAAATAGCATTCTCAAAAATCAGATAAAATGAAATATGTGGTTTTAATAAGTACAAAAACAAAATATGATTATCTAAAGCTGAATTTTTTTTGTTATAAAAATCGTAGAATTCATCTAGAAGCCAAAATTTGAAATAGAAAAAACGTTTATTTTTATCAAAAATTTGTATTGGGACAGATCAAACAAGGTAAAAAAAAATTTGCAGAGATTATTTTCATAAATTTAAATAAAAACGCATTAACATGAAAAGAATTTTTTCTTAATCATATTTGAATCTTTAAAAATAAGAAATGCATAAATTTTAATTGATTTTTCCAAAAAAATACTAAGTAATCTAATAAGATTGCTGCAGAATATAGGGAGATTGGTAAAATATAAGAAAGCAAAAAAAAAATACTAGTCTTCAGTTTTACTTTAATTATTATTTTTTTATTTTTAAAATATATTTTTATGAAAAAAATAAGAAATTAACTATTTTTCCCACAGATTTAAAATTAAATGAAAAATTTCTTACGCGTTATAAATTTTTTGACCCGGATTTAATGATATAAGAGAAAATAGGTTTGGTAGATACAATATATCTTAATTGAACTAAGAAAAAAAATGCAGAATAATTGAAGTTATACAAATAGAAACAGTAATTTAAAAATTATAATAATTTTTTCTATGCTAAAAAATTTAATTTTTTCCTTGGTAAAAAAATAAACTTATCGCCAGTTAGTGCAAATTTTAAGGAATTGTTGATTTTTTTAAAATTTAATATACTTTAATTCCTATTAAAGTATAATTAGTTGAATTATAATAATATTAAACCAATATCAGTTTTAATGCCGTCGAACATATTTAATTTTCATGTGTTAATTGGTATTTTATAAAGCGATATTTTGTTTAAAAATAATGACAGAAATGTAAAATAAATATTGAATGTTTCTTGGGGAAACTTATATATATATGATCTTACATGTAAAATTTATACGGAGCTCTTCGAGATATACATCTTGTATAATTTTTTGCTGATTTTTAAATGAAATTTTGTTTTATCGTCTTTTTAGGAGATATTTTATTTTATGCCAATTTAAATTTACAATTTTGAAATCTCGTTTCAATTAAAACCCAAAAAAAATCACTCAATAAAGCTCGCATCATATTTAAAAATTATCCGATTTAGGATCTCATTTATAAAATTAACAAGTAAATAATTTTTTTAAAAAAAATTTAATCTTCCATTATTTTGAGTGTATTTTTTATTTTTTATTTAGATTATAAAAACCAAAAAAATGCAAGTTTTATAAGTGATGATATTCCAAAGATTTTATTTGAATTTATTTTATAAAATTAAAATTTACCAAATTATATAAGGGTAAAAAGAATTTGGCAAATTATTTCCAAATTTGAATCAAATAGTGAAAATTTGTTTTATATCCTACTAAATTGAAATATTTTTGATCAGTTTGACAGATTTTAATAACATCCTACTTTTCTGTGTAGGATAAAATTTTTTTCAATTTCAATTTTTTCGATTATAGATTTAACAATTAACAATTAATTACTATTAATTGATGATGAAAAAAATTAAGAGATAAAAAATATATATTAGGTTCCGTTTTATTCATTAATATCTATTGTTTAAGTATATTTAAATTTCAAGTAGTGATATTTTAAATATTCACAGTGTGTAACTTTTTCACTCAAAAAAAAAAGGACTAGTAGTTAAAAAAGCAATTAACATTAGTCTCTATTTAATTAAAGTTTAATAAAGTTTAATATTTTTTTATATCTTATATTAAATGTGTTGCATTTAGATTATATGTATTTTGTGAAATATATACAGAGGCAAAATATATTTCATATTTTTCATAAATGGGTTAGCCTATTCTCAATAAATAAAAAGCGAAAATACCCTCCAAAAAATTATCATAATTGTTGACATTTTTTTTATTATTTTGGTTTGAAAATTATAAATGTTAAATTTATTAAAAAATTAAAGTTATAATAATATAAAAAATATATTCTTTTAATTCATTGATACTGAGGCAATGAAATACGATTAATAAAATTTAGCTAATAATGTCAAAATTTATTCGTTTATAGTGTTTTTTTGAAATATTTAACTCTAAGGATATTTCAAATCGAACCTATTCTCTTTTTTTTAATAAAAAAAATCCATTCAAGAATTTTTATAATTCTTGCATCCAAAATTGTATCTCTTCAAAGAGAATTAAAAAATTCAGTGTTTAAATTTTAAGTTTTTAAAATTGGCCTTTTATGATCTAAATTGAATATGATAGAAGTAACAATTATTTTTTAAATTATTTCACTTTTTACTTACAGAAAAATTGAAAATTACAATTTCCGCTTGCGGAAGCTAAAATAATTAATTTATCCTTTATTTTCATTGGTTATTTAGATATTATATGTACAAGCCAGATAAAAAAATATCTTTCAAGATGTAAAAAAATTATTAAAAACACTACAATATTGTACAGAAAACCTGAATATATTTCTGAAAAATTTAATTTTTCATTCTTAAATAAATATTCAAAGAATAAATTTAACAATAAAAAGTATAATAAAGATTAAAAACAGGCTTTATCAACTGTTTTTAATAGACTATATAATATAATTATTTTTATGAAAAAATTGATATTTCTCATAGTTATCAACTCTTCTAATAGCTAGTAAATTTGTTTTTGAAAATTACCCAAGAAAAATTAATTTTTTGATTTTTAGCCTATTATAAAACAAATTAAAAAGATCTAGTGAATTAATATCTAATAATCACAAAATAAAAATTCAGATTCATGAAAAAATTTTAATCTAACTTATAAGCACTTTATCTTTTATTATCTTTAATACTTCTCAAGAAAATACGCTGCAAAAAATGATAAATAAATCTAATTTGATTTTTTTTTAAAAAAATTGAATCATTTTTTGACTATAATTTTGATTCAATCTAAATATAACTATATCCAAATCTTAAGATATTTTAAATCAAAAAAAATATCGAAACCGGAAAAATAAGGGTATAATAAATTATTAAAACTTTTATTTTTTTTATTTTTGTTGAATTCTCATTGACTTTTAATAACTTTTTAATGTGAGAAAAGTTACATGTTATATTATATAAGCTTTTATATTGTTTCTAAAAACACCATTATAATTCATTCAAGAATATATGTAAATAAATAAAAAACAATAAGTGTAAATCATTTGATGTCACAAATTTAGGATAATATGAATGTTTAAAGTTATTAAAACAAAAACATAGATATTTTTTTTTGATTTTTAATATTTTGGTTTAATAATATTGATTTAGTCTAAAATTTTTATTATATGATGCCTGATAATCCGGAAATTTAATTTAATACATATAACTTATAATTAGAAATGAAAATTTTATCAGAAAAAAGCTATAAAAAAAATGTGTGCATAAATTAAGAAATTTATTTTACTATAAATTTCAAAATATCCCTAATTTCAATCGTTTAAAGATAAATGATAAATATATTAAAGCAAAATATTTGTATAATAAATACATACATAGAAAGGATAAAAATATTTCTAAATTTATTTTGACCCATCGTGAAATTTCTATCATCAATTTAGGGGACTTATATTATAATATTATTTTTTAAATAAATTTTAAATAGTTTTTATATTTTACGCTTCAGTGTTTGAATATTTCTGTTCTTTAAATATCTATCCTAATGGTTTTTTTTTCTTCAACCCTGATTCTCGAACATTTGAATCATAACCAAAAATATAAAACATAAATATATATATACATATACTTTTTTAAGATTTTATAAAATGTCTATATATTATTCTGTCAGACTATGGTTAATTTTAATATATTCCCTATAACTCAATAAATACTTCAATACTAAATAAATTTAATATATAAAATTATATTTCATTCATTTTTTATTATATATGTGAGAAAATCATGAAATAATCGGTGAAAGATGGATATTGTTTGAAATTAAGAAGCCCATCACCAGATGAGATTATTTTTTTTGTTGATTTAAAATAAATAACAGGAATATTTATTTCAAGATAAGCTCAAATATATCAAAGAGATTAATAAAATATACCCATTGATATTTTTTTACTGAATTTTCGAACATTTATTAAATTTATTTTTTAAAAAATTAACTTCTACTAAAACTTTTTTTTTAAAAAAAAATCGCTTATATTTTAAAACTTGCAAAAAAATAATCACTCAAAGTGAATGTTGCTTTTATTTACACAACTTATTTTTCATTTACATTTTAAATTTCAATTTTAACGATTATTATATATTCGAATAATAAGAAATAAAAAACTACTGTGTGGATACCGTTAAATAAATCTCACTATACATTTAATTAAATAAATATCCCACAAATAAAATATATAATATTTCCAAAATAATCAAAAAGTAATTTGAATTAAAAATTAAAAAATTTGAACAAAATGACACCAATAATTCCATGGGCAGCGATTACATACTGTAAAAAAGAAAAGAATAAATGTTAGGAAAATGATTCAGCTTTCATACTATGAAATTGTACAAAATATTTATTTTGATGAATGTTCAGATGTCACCCCACTTGCTCAATATCGCTCAAGATTTATTTTAAATTTTGGATATATTAATTTCAAAGTACGATAGATGTTCAAGTAATTTTAAAAAGAGTAAAAATTTTTTTTAAAAAAATAAATCTTTAGTTTTTAACTTTTTCTATTTTTTCTTATTGAATCAAATATTTAAAAAAATACAAATAAAAATGATACTTTATTGTCTCAAAAAGATACTTAGAAATATTGAATTTATTTTTACATCACTTATCTATTATAAAAAAAATTAAGATTACACTTTTCACAAATAATAATTTTTTACTGCGATTTGTAGAAAAAAAATAAAAATTATGCCCATTTATATCCTCATAATTGAAATAATTTACATCTTTTTATTAACTGGTATAAAAAAATCAAGTGAAATTAATTGAATTTGAAATATATTACGCTTTCTCTCTTTAATTTTATTTCATAACATAAATCCTTTGAATAAAAAAGGATGGTGTTTAAAAAAAAATTAGCAATATTTTAATAATATTATAAAAATTCTTAGAAAGTAGAAAATTCAATCTGAATTAAAGTTATAAAAGTGATATTATTTACATATATTGACCTTTTTATTTCTAAAAAAACCTTGCTAAAGTAGCATTGACGCAAAAGTTACAAATATTATTCATTACGGACACATTCTTGATTATTTAAAAATTTACATAATAAATATCTGTGAGAAATTTTTAAAATTCATCGAAAAGTCTGATATTTCCTATTCCATTATATTTATAAACTTTTAATACAAATTTCTCAAAAAGATTGCTAATATATTTTTTTATATGGAAAGTTTAAATTATAAACATATAAAGTTACGTTAATACATTTCTTTAATTCAAAGAATAAGCATATAATTATTAAATTATTAAATATCTTGATTATATTACCTATAATACAAAATTAAAATGACAAAAAATTAGACACATAAATAAATTTATAATCTTTATTTTGTTAATTAACTTATTTTACTCGGTTTTATATAATAATAGTTATTTGAAAAGTTTTTCAATATGTTTTCGAATATTTATTTCTGGGTATTTAATGTTTAATCGACATATTTATTTCAATTACTTACTTTTTTATTATTCTAGTAAAAATTAACTGAATATCGGAAATATATTATTTTTCTGTTTATTTAGAAGACTTTATTTTTGGCAATTGTAGTCTGGTATTTATAGAAAAAATCTGAAAAAACAATTGTCATTAATTCTCATTTCCTGCGGAAAATTGAAAAAATCTTCCAAATCTTATTTCCTGTAAAATTAATAAAAGTAAGCAATTGAAATAAAAACTTGTAACCCAGATATAAATATACTTATTTACATTATTTGTATAAAAAACTCCCTTATGATCCGAAATCTTTCGATAATTTTGACAAAAAGGAAAAAATTACAAAAAATTATAACTAAAGATGAACGTATAATTATATTATTGTTATTTAGATTGAGATGTCTGGGAAAAAAATATAAATATTTTATTGAATGATGATTTTCATTTAAAAAAGGCTTATTTCTATAAATCTTAAGAAGATTCAAAATGTATCGGCTTAAATCTGTAAAAATTTCTTGTGATAAAGAAAATTCAAATTTTTTATTAAAAAAAAGCATGTTAAAACTAATTGCTTCAATATTTTTTTGGATATTTTTTGAATAATTCTACTCTAAATATTGAATACGCTTTTGAATTTTCTAATTTTTTAAAAAAATATCCATAGTTATTTTTGAATCAATTTTTTTATATATCTTTAATTAACATATATAATTTTTTCCAACAGCCTGGCAAAAAAATTACTGGAATTTTCTACAATAACCATTAAAGTAATAAAATGTAAGTATATTTAGAAAACTGTATTTTTATCAATGAAAAAGATGAATAATTTTTTATATTGTTTGGCATCTAAAAAATGTTAAAAATGATATCAATTTATTCACTTGAACTATTTCATCAAACCAAACAAGCCAGAATTACAAAATAACATTAGAATTATGGACTTAAAGATATATCTGATATGATTTAAAAAACTGTTAATTCTGATTTATTTAAAAAATAGCCAATACTTATCTTTTATATAATCCTAAGGCATCAATCACATTAGTTGTCCGATTTAATAAAAAATATTTCAAAATTTGAAAATAAAATAGCAGGTATAGGGTAAAATTTAAAATCAGCTAAAAATTGCTTAAAATAACCAAGTAATGTTCAATTTAGAGGATTTTTCTTATAATAATTTAATTCTAACCAATTTAGTCGAAATTGGCCATTTAACTCGTAAATTTTTTTGCAATTAAATGATTCAATGGCTAATATTAAAATATTTTTTTACAAGAAATTTCTTTTCATTAAATAATGACTAAAAATATATTTTTTTAAATAAAGAATTTTTTTGGTGGCTAGTGAGGGATGTAAATTATTTTTATTTAAATCATACTTGAAAATTTTTTAACTGATTAAAAACTGTACTATATTATGAAATGATTTAATTCTATTTTAATTTAAGGCATTTTTTTTTACCAATAAAAAACATATATTTTATGTTAAAGCGCTTTTTATAACAATATAGAAAAAAAAAATGCACTGAACCGTTTGATGATTAACTTGACCAACCACTTTTTTTGTGGGTAATTTACTTTAAAGTTAATAATAAAATAATAAAAAATATTGCAAAAAATAATGAAAAATGAATTTTTTAAAAAAAAATTAGTTGCCCAACCCCTCTCTTTAACTATAACGGCTCCATACCCGAGAATATTTTTTTAATCATTACCTATTAACTTTTAAATAGTTTTTTTTTTCATATGAAATATATATTGTTTCAGGTCCTTAAATAATATTTTTGGGCATAAAATTCGAATAACAGATTTTAGCCCAACATGTTTAAAATTTTGTAGATAAAAAATACACGAGATTCGTGATAATGATAATATTTTATAACTTCGATTACTTTGAATTTTTTTTCTACTCTGAGGTTTCATTATATTGTGATGTTAGCATAATTCCAATCTATAATTTTATAAAGTTTTCGACCAAAATTTTGGGAATTTAAACTTAATAATTAATGTAATGATGGTTCTTAGTTGAATATTATGTTATCATTTTTGAAAAGTATGATCCAGCTCCTCGAAAATTCACATTTTTTATTTATAAAGATCATGGGTTCATAATTGAAGTTTTATGAGAGACGTGGTGGGAGAGGAAGGTTAAATGTTAATAAATTAACGAATATAATCAAAAAAGCGATGCTTTTTTCAATATTTATTTTCCTAAACCAATTTTAACAGGAAAACTAGGTTTAAATAACATCAAATAATTTTATACAGCTTTAGGAGTCCTTTGTGTAAGAAATTTTACTTAGAAAATCAAAATACACCTAATGAAGGAAAATATTTTTTTTTACAAAGATTCATTAACTTCTATTTATGTTTATAAAAGGACTTATTTTTTAAAAAGAATCAAAATTATCTTCAGTCTTATTTAATTTAAAATTTTTATAAACCTCATTGACCAATAAAACCAAAAAATCAGTAAACTAAAAAAAATTTATAATAGAAACTTTGTAATCAATTCTTGTAGGAAATTAAATATCATGAAAAATATTAAAGGTAAAAATAAAAATCATGAAAATAACGTTTTTGTTATCATTAATATTAGAGAATCTCCACCCCCTCCATTTTTTTATGTCACAAAGTGAAAATATCAATAGAGATTTCGAAACCATTAGCTTTCATGCTTTCTAATTAGTCATATATTTTAAATTTTCTTTATAAAGAAGGGAAATTGGATTTAAATGACCCCCTATTTAATAGAAAGTTTAACTAATGAAATTTTCTTATAATGAATCTAAAATAGCTTAAAATATTAGCAACATTCTTTAAACATTTCTTTCAAAGTTTGATTTATACATAGATATTTAAATATGAAAATTTTTATAATCAACTATTAACAATCTTTTAAATTCAATGAAATATTTTAGCCTTATATGTACAGATCTATAATAATACTCCGCGGGTTTTATGTACCCCCTCCCCCCCCTCCCCCATATAGATACCTAGCGGTTAACTATAAAGCTGGAGGCACAAACAGTTTTAAATAAAAATAAAAATAAATTTTATGAAACTTATCTAATCAAAATTACAAAGAATGAATAACAATACTAATTTCTTTCTAAACCAAATAACGTAATATTGAAGATAATACAAATGACCATATCTTTAGTTTATAAATCCCTATCAGATTTAAAAATCGCCTATTCACTATTCTCACAAACTCTCACTTAAATGCCACTTTGTTTTATTAAAACTTCAAATCGAATAAATCAGTTTGGCAATTAATAGAAAAACTTTGTGGGTTTCTTGAGAATTGCTAAAGTGCGTTTTAATTCTTTTGGGTATGGGCCAATTACTTGAGGAATAATTAGCTTGTATTGTTTTTAGTTATCATGGTTAAGCCAAATGATTTCTGAGAAAATGAGATATCCTTTATCAGATAACATCTTATAGTCATGTGGTGTATTAAATTTTTGCTGAAGAGGTTTGTAATATTAAACTGATGTACTAAAATATGTGTATTTAGAAATTAGAAATGATGCTAGAATTTTAATTTATTTTGGTTTTATTTTTGTGAAACGTATAAATTTAAAAATGATTGATTTAACCTTTTTATTTGTGTCAAGTATCCATTGGATAGTGATAACATAACGAAGGGAAAAAAAATTCAATATATATTTCTTTGGACGGATTAATCTAAAGTGTCTTCTATATATGACTAATTTGGGGCAATAAATTAAATGACGAGAAATGGAAACTGAAAATTACGTAAAATTTTGACTAATTATTTGCATATTTCTTGTCCAGAAAAATTCACTTGTACGATTAACCTATTCAGAATAGCGGTTATAAATAACACCTTATTTAATGGTATAAAAAGTGTTTGATTTCAATGGCACATTTAGTATTGGGGTTAAATCATTTATAATTAACAAAAACTATTGGTTGTACTGATAGGAGCTTGTATTTTTGGTAAATAAAAGGGTCGAATTTTAATTTAACAGATTATAAACAATGGCACTTATAACCCCAACTTGCAAAAATGTGATCTAATGATTTAGAATATCCTTTGATGAAGCAATCCCCAAAATAAACTGATTAGGAACCATCTGCGTGGGAAATTTATGAACTGCATTACGTGATACGTTCGTAATTTTTTGTCGTTTATTCAAATATCTTGCTAGAGCATTCGATAAGTTTCTATACTAAAATGATTCGGATGCAGAGATGTTCAGAAACTGCGCTTAATTAAAACCGGTTTTAGGTAAACTGTATCTCGGGATAGTCTGCATATTAAAAGAAAATGGGGGGGGGGGGGTTTCTTATCCGATCTTATTTTCATCTATTAAAAATTCCTGTTAAAAAAGTCCAATCCAGTATTTATCTTGATGATACTCTATTTAAGGGATGTAGAAAAAAGTATAAAATGTTGTCGTTATCCTAACTTGGATTTCAATTAAACTTCTAGAGACTTTTTATTTCTTTTTCCAAATTTAATAATTAAACTGTTACTCAAATCATAGATATTTTGTTTTTTTCTTCTAAAAATACAATTAATTTAACGATATTTAGATACGATGATAGAGAATAATTCTAATAAGAAAATTTCAGATGATGAAATTATAAAAATAGAAGAAGGAAACCAGATGAAATGTCAACAAGATGTTGAGAATTCGTGTTATATGGAAAAAAATAATGGTGTGTGCTGCTTAGATAATCCAAATGAGAAGATCGCTCAGACGGATGTGGGATATGCCTGGGTTATTATGATTTGTGCGTTTTTGAATATATTTTTGGCATTTGGAAGTTTCAACGCATTCGGAGTTTTTCAGACATATTACTTAAAGTCGATATTTGCCGATAAATCAGCTGAAAGCGTTGCATGGATAAGTACAACGAGTATAGGATGTACATTGGCCGGCGGCCTGCTGGCGGATCCTCTTATTCGGATTTTTGGTGTGAGAAAAACGAGCTTGATTGGGACAATCATAGCATCAATTGGTTTACTATTTGCCTCCTTCAGTTTTAGAATTTGGCATTATGTGATATCTCAAGGAATAGTTTTCGGGACAGGGTCAGCTATAGTCGTAAATATTTCGCTATCAATACCCGCACTGTGGTTTGAGAAACACAGAAGTTTGGCCATAGGAGTTGTGGCTTCTGGAGGTGGATTTGGTGCACTATTTTTAGTCCCTACAATCACGTATGTAATAAAAAACTTTGGGATTAGCTGGGCATTCAGAATTCTTTGTGCTATATATTTTATAGTTACACTTTCTTGCGGGCTCCTGTTTAAGCCTAGAAAAAAAATAGTAGTTAGCAAAAAAACATTTGATAAGAAGACCATTCTAAATCCTACTTCTATCCTTTTATTGTTGAGTGGATTCATCGTTGAAGCGGGGTATAACATTCCACTGTTATATTTTCCTTCTAGTCTTGTTGACCTTGGAAAACCAAAAGAATTTGCTACTAACATGATAATGGTATTCTGCTTTATTTCAGCTACAAGTAGATTAGTTTTCGGTTATCTTTCAAGAAGGTTTGGGGCGTTAAATATAACAATAGTATCTCATTTCATCACAGGAATAACAACTCTTACGATTTGGTACACTTCAAAAAGCGTTTTTACTCATTTATCATATTACATTATTATTAGTATATTTTGCGCTTCTTATCTTTCGCTCGGCCCGATAATTGTGGCAAATTATTACCCTCAGGAAAAGGTCTCAATGATGAACGGCCTAACTTACCTAATAATGGGATTTTCAGCTCTAATATTTTCCCCCGGCGTTGGAGCAGTTTTTAGCGGAGTAGGAGGTAGAACCGACTATTCACAGATAATACTCATGGCTGGCATATTGTATCTTCTTTCAGTGGTTACATTTCTAATCACTAGG
The DNA here is from genome assembly GCA_001953115.1 of Smittium mucronatum. NCBI lineage: Eukaryota > Fungi > Kickxellomycota > Harpellomycetes > Harpellales > Legeriomycetaceae > Smittium > Smittium mucronatum. The sequence continues at coordinate 16,422 of LSSL01000293.1, read as the reverse complement.
CATTATGTCAAAAGAGACCATAAAATTCGGTCTGAGTATATTTAATTGGCAGTACTTTCTTAAAAGTGCGTATTTTTTTTTTTTATTGGTATCCCATATATTAATCGGATTAATTGATTTTCTTTATGATTCATATATAATAAAAATTAAAAAATATGAAATAAAATTTTATCTCTTCTTTCTAAAAGATATCCTTTTTTATCTGGAAATTTTTTTTCTTTTCAATATTAGCAAAATAGATACTCCATCTAAGTAACATGTATTTAAATTTAAAATTTTTTCGATTTTGATAAAAAAAATACTTCTAATATCAATCTAGATTAATATAGTATCATTACCATAGAATATACTTTAATGGCATCTTTGGTTGTTTTTTTATTGGATTTTTTTAATATTTTTAATTAATAAAATCGTAGTTATACGTTGGAAAAATATTTCTATAATATCGAGGGTTTAAGCGAAAAATGGATTTTTAATTTTATATTATTTCCTGAAATGAATTTTGAGCAATTTCTTTTTGAATTATTACCCTGATAAACCTTATATACAGAACTATGGCCATACATCACTAATAGAACCTTAGTGAATGAGTCCGTAGTGGGGGGGGGGGGGTCAATCCAAATATAAAAGAAGGAATTAAAAAAAAGAAATACCTTGGACTAT
>LSSL01000293.1:0-15299 GCA_001953115.1 Smittium mucronatum | reverse complement strand
GGGGGGGGGGGTCAATCCAAATATAAAAGACTGAATTAAAATAAAGAAATACCTTGGACTATTTATTATAAAAAACATGTATTCATTCTTTTTAAATAGGCATGAATACAAAATGATTTCTTAAAATATATCATTTAAATCAGCTCATTGTACTGTAAAATTATGATTCATATCGAAGCATTCTCTAGTATTCTATAAGTATTGATTAACACTATTTTGATAGGACTCAAAAACTTATTTACAGCAAACCTGAGAGACATTACACTCTATCTCAGACCCCTAAAATTTTAAATCAGCGGATACCAAATTGTATTGGCTTTTTGATTATGATATTCCATTTATCAGGGAGTATAAGAAAACAATCAAGTTGGAAGGTCTCACCTAAAGGGATAAAAAAGTCTGGGTCTCAGGTAATTCTAAAAATTAGTCTGAGTTAGAAGTATATTATGATTTTTTTAACACATGATATGCTGAATCATACCCCACCCCCCTCCTCAAATAGCTCTGAAAGTCGATAGGCATAATATTAGGAAATTCTTTTACTCCTGAAAATTGAAGCCACATTAAATGTTGAACCATCACTTGATTAAAGCAAAGGATCAAATTCAAGGAAACTTCATATATATACATTGCTAGTCAAAATTGAAAATAACTTATCTATATATATCCTATATTTCTATTAACCGGATCCATTGATTATTATTCCAGGGAGTTTGCATACATTCGGTCTTGGAAGAGAAAGAAAAAAATCGAATTCCTGAAAAAATATCCGTCTCTCGTTCACCTGTCATTATTCATACATAAAACTTAAGGAATCAACAAATGAAACTTAACTGCGGCTGCAGGAAAAAAGTATCCAATTAAGGCACAATTCCCACCAACAGATTGAATAAATTTGCAACCAAAATAAATAGTTAGAATCCTTGTTTTTTATTTATAAAAATTTAAGTTTCAATATAGGATGAGCGGGAAAAACAAAAAGACATTCGATAAGCCAAAAGTTGCCTCTAAATCTACAAGTAAAAGGTATCTTTTAGAAAAAAAATATCGTATTCTTACTTTTTTTTTCAACTTTTGAGAACTTTTTCTTGCTTTAAATAATTGTTTAATGAAAAAAATCAGTCCCAAAACTCTTGAATGTTCTTTAATCGGTATTAATCATTTTTTTTAGTAGAGCAGTGGAGCTTCTTGGAGGTAATCTTGCTGGTGTAAATGCTTTCAAGGCGAATGCCGCGTTAGCATTCAGTCAATTCGGCCGAGAATCCTTACAAGATTATCATGATACAGATCAAAGTTCTGAATTTTCGAACTGCAATTCTGATTCCATAAAAAATTCGCATCAATCCTTTTCCCGATCGAAAAGCTCTAAAAAAGACTCTAAACACTCCACGAAAAAATTCGAGTTACCCCCTAATTCTCCCATTGATGACAATTTAGCCAATTTGGTAAAAAGAATGGCTAAGAAAGACGTGACAACAAGGCTAAAAACTCTCAATGAAATAGACACTTGTCTTCTCAATCACCTTGGAACCGATCAGAACTCTGATAAGTTTTCTAATCAAGCACACAACAAAGATGCCTTAATTAATTGCATGCTTATGGGCTGGCCTAGTGTTTTTGAATCCCAAATATTTGACATAGATATGAGAGTGCGTATTTCCACTCTCCGAGTTCACAATAATTTCATTGATCTAGTTGGGAAAAAATCTGCCCTAGTTTTAAATCAGATAATGGGTCCATGGTTAGCTTCTTTCTTTGACTTGAACAATGAAGTCTCAAAAATAAGTAAATCTATATTTAATAGCAACTTTGGAAAAAATACAGACCAAAAATCTCGTGTGCTTGATTTTTGTCAGTCTGGAATTCTGGAATTTTTGATTTCTAATTTAATCGATTCTAATGAAGACTCTTTTGGAGATAAAAGATACTCTGATCCCGAAGAACTAAAATTTAGGTATCAAATGATAATAGCTGAATCCATGAAAACCCTCGAGTACATGCTCGAAAGCTCTACCCCCGAGCTTGTTTCAAAGCACCTTATTTCTTACAAAAACCTTTTGCAAAACGAATCTATGTGGAGTGAATTTTTAAATCAAAAACATGAAAGCTCCCATATTTTAACATCTGCTCTTTCTTGTTTCAGTGTATTCATGAAAAAGGTTCCAAAGCTTGATCTTGACTCTGAAGTTTGTCTTAAAATTGCAAAAAATGCTGTTAAATTCGCATTGTCCTCAAAAAGAGATTTTACTACTCAATTTCATATATGGGACCCCGTTATTTACTCGACCATGGCATTTCCAGAGATTTGGTTTCCTGAAAAAGATTCTCCCAAAAACAAAATGATTGGTTACTTAACTCGCTATTTTAAATCTGGCGATGCGAACTTGGCTCCATCCGTTTCTTACCCTTCTTTATTTTTGTTATTAAATTTCATTCCAAAGGATGTTATTTCCGAGAATCTCTCTGGACTTCAAATTCTTGATTCCATTTGGGCAGGAGCTCCAATTGATGTACTTTCCTTTACTTCACTGTCTAATCAAAATAATTATACCATGACTCAAAAAAAAATCAACGAAATCCCTAAAAGAGATCAAAATCCCAAAACCCTCTTAAATAGTAGAAAATCGGTTACATTCTTTTTGAATTCAATATGCGAATGTAGTATGTTTATTTGGACTCTTTTATACAAGAAAATTAGTGCTGTTGATGATTCCCATAATGAAGCCTTTGATTCTCTTAGTTTACATATTAAATCGTCAACTGAAAGCATTTTGGATCTATCTATTAAGTTCGGTTCTACAAATAAAATCGCCGATTCTGATGTGGAAATGGCCATAATTACTGGATTATTTGGGAAAACTTTTCAAGGTATTTGTATAGAGGACGATCAAATTTCTTTTATACTCAATCTAAATATACTCCCGTCATTCCAAGACGTAATCCAACGTCATGTCATTTTTCCCGATCTCGCATATTCCTCATTGCACCTCTTGAGTTCAATTTGTAATTTAACAGAAATTTTACTGGAATCCTCAAATTTAACTCAATTTTCAGATAAAGTATCAGAAAAACTCAAGGAAATTGAGTTCTGGGCGTTAACTCTTTCTAAAAATAACTTTGATGCTCTAATAACCCAAATAAATCCTGACAGCTCAAATTCGGTCTCTTCGAATGGATTTACTAACACAAAATTAATTTTGACCTTCATTGATCTATTTCCCAACATGGTATTTCCCCAGAAGGTCGATCAACTCCAAAAAAATTTCGAATCACAGGCCTCGACTGAAAATTCTTCCGTTTTTGAATCTGAATCTCTAAATTTAGAACCTATCTCATTTTTCTATTTAAGATGGATAGATTTTTTAAAAATTGAGCAATCAGACATCTATCACTTCTCGCTGTTGTTAGAAAAAGTTTTTGTGAAGATTTTGGGTTTTGAAAATAATGTTGAGTATACTATTGAGAGTTTGCTAAAATCTGGAGAATGGTGGAGAGTAGGCGTGCTCAACACTATACTACGGAATGTCTTTAATAAATATAAACCTGAGGATTTCTCATCCATCCAAAAATCTGGATATCCCATATTCAACCTACCTTTAATTGAAGATTTAGCCCTTTCATTGCTTGAGATGGTGATATCATCAAGAAATATACCAAATAAAACTTTAATGAAACAATTAACATCAAAATTGAATGAATTATTACTTTCTGGGTTTTACAATGATTCAAAATCTTCGCACGTTTCTAGCTTTGTCTACAAAGATTTTTCATTTAACAAAACATTTTCGCTATTCTTTAATTCTTTACAAGATTCATATCCATTTAGCTATAGTGAAAATTATGAAAATTCTGGTTCTGAAACTAATGATGCTACCAATTATGATTCATTCATATATCTATCTTCATCCATTTTCAATGTGCTTAACGATTTGACTCTAAAAAGCCCAGCTAATATATCATTCGTCACGAAATTGCTACAAGCTTCAAAGTCTGAAAGTCATGATTGCTGGTTTTATTTATACGTTCTATCTACCAACTCCTTTCAAAGCTTATCTACGACTTCGATAAAAACGATATCTTTTAATATTCTACAATCAATACAATCAATTATTTCAAAAAATTTAATTTTCATAAATAATTCAGAAATCAGTTCTTTTTTGTTTTATGTTGATGGTATTTCAAAAAACATAGCCAGTTCTGTAATTCAAAGTATAGATCCTGACTGGAATGGAATTTTTAATATTTCATTAGGACAACTGATAGAGGCTGGTTCAAATTTGGTCAACTTTATTAACAGCGTCTCAACCTCGAACCCTAATCATATCAACTCGATTTATTTCTCCGAAATCATTTGGAGAAATTTTCTTTTAATAAATGAGGATGGCAAAAACTGGGATCTAATTTATCAATCTATAGACTATTGCGCCTCTGGTTTGAATTTTTACTCATATTTTGACAAAAAGCGCTCTCAGATGCTTAGTAACAATCACGGGATTAAATATTTAACTTTTTTATCTGGGAAGCATCATCGAGCTTCCAAAAAACACCTCCAACTTGAATTAAACTTAGCCAGAATCTCTTCTTTTATAGGGGTAATGATCAGTCGAAATATGGCATTTAATTCTCATCTTGCTGACCAAGAGGAAGCCCTAAGAACGTTTTTTTCTATTATTTCTAAAGACAGTCTGAAATCCCTCGATAAAGTTGTAGTTGGGCTTTCTTCCATTTCCTTGATACTGGATTGCTCCTCAAATTACAATGAGCAAGATATTTACAAAAAGGGGAAAGAAAGTTGCAATTTTATATGTACATCCATTTTGAAAATAGCCATTTATGATCTTTACACCACTGAAAGCTCAAAAAGCTGGTTAAAGACATTTTCCGAGAGTCTTTTAAGCAAACAAAAAAATGATGATAATTTATTACAGTCTATTATTGGAGTTATCATTCCACATATGAATTTTCCTAGAGGAGTAGATTGGTGTAAATTATTTTTCTGGAGCTCGACACTTTCAAGGACTTTTGAATTCTGTACTTTTATTGAAACTGTTTCTTTAAATCCAAGATCCGTAGGCATTCCCAAGAAAATATTTGACTTTAACGATATATGCGATGCAAATTTATTGGATGATTATATATTATCACCTGTGTCAAACCATCTACTATCTAATGAAAAATCGAGGGGTAATTTGGGAATTCTCATAACTATTGATAGTGTTATTGGGGACTTTTTCATCATAGAAAAGGTTTTCAGTATATCAGCGCAAATTAATACCCTAATCAAAAATTTTATGAGGCAGTTAAGCTACTTTGTGGAATCAAGCTTTGTTGATGAAGCATTGGTTCAGGCTACTCTTATCAACACGTTCCTTACTGATGATGTTTTAAAAAGTCAAATTTTGTCTTCTATTGATTACACCAGCATCTGTGAAGATCTGATACTTCTAGTCAGTAAGTTAGCTCCAGCAGGGAATATTTCGCCTAAATCCTTAAAACTTCCGGTTCTTGATAGTTCTAAAATGGAAGCTTACGGAAGAAACCTTTCCGTAAATGACACACACTCTTTAGCCGCATCTGGATTGGTTTCAGAAATTCTTTTTAAGATATTCCCCTTAACCTCCTATCAATTCAAAGTCGATTACCAACTCTCTATTGCCAGACTATCAATTGGATGGGTTCATGAAGCCGCTGAAAACCATTCCAAAAACGACGATTCTTGGTTTTACATTGAAAATGCATGCAAATTATTTATAACTTTTTTCAAAATGATTGGTTCGGATTTACCACTATCAGATCCTATTAGACCCCTTGCTGATAGGTTCTTTTCAACAACTAGGCCTATTGTAATTAATTTGGCCAAAAACAGCAAATATGACAATATGGAAAGTATTCATAGCACCTTTGTAGATGTTTGTATTTTGGGACTAAGGTTAGGGTTTAACTCTATTGAAGATAGCATCTTGAGGGATTTAGATATGTTCGGTCCGAGCTCGAATAAATCAAAATCTATATATAACCAATATTTTAGGCTATTAAGACTACTGGGTGGATTATCCAAAAAAGAAAATTCTGAATTATACACCCTCAAATTTAAAAAAATTATGTTTAATCAAGAAAATGGAGAAGAAACCCCTTTAATACTTATTAACCACGTTAGTGAGTATTGTTTAAATGTGAAAAACAGCTTGCCAGAGCTTTATTCTAACTTTGTAGATGCAAAGACATTATTTGATAGTCGAATATCCGTTAGTAGTACCTCTTTCTATGACTTGCATAAATTAGAAGCATTCGATAAATCATTTAAACGTTGGTTTATAAGCATATGGGTTCTGGTTGAAGTTTTTGAAATGTTTATTCAACAAGTTAGTGGTGAACACGAGAATGTTATTGAGGAATTATCCTCTTTAACTGAAAAAACTAAGATATTTGATTACGTTATAGCACCGATCAGCATTATTCTTGGTTGCTCTGATAGCCACTCTGTTTTGAAGCTATTTTCATACTTAGATCTTAATTTGCAATATGTTTTCGAACATGGAAGAACTACTAAAGATTTAGATGTGGTCAACAAACTTCACGTCATGGCACTATCTCAGATACTGTTCAGAATTCTTAGTCTGTTTCCAAGCCAAACTAGATCATATATTTCTGACTCTAGAAATGAACCAAGCGTCAAAATTTCACAATTTTATGGAAGCAAATCTAACCAAACATCACTAAAAATGGGGAGCCTTGCATCTCAAACGAGTTTAAATGATCTAGCTATTTTTATATCAAAATATCTCTCAGTTCACCTTGTTGCAAAAGAAATGTTATTTTTGAACCCCGAAGAATTGCAGGAGACATTCCAAAAGAGTAAGGCTGTGTTTGCAAACTCATCCTATTCACCTGAATCTTTAGGATCTGATCACCAAAAAACTCTTAGTTATGAGTGTGATATATTAGTGGAGCCTTCCTTATGGCCTCAAAATGTCAACTCCAACCAGTCCGAAGTACTCAGTCTAATAAAAAGATTAGAATCTCACCAGCAAACTAACACCAGTCTAGATATTAATGTGAAAGTTTCTGGCCCATTGGTAAACTTTGTAAAAAATGAACTTGCTTCTGGAGCTAATAATAGCACGGTAAGAAGTGGACTTAACGTTTTATCAGCTAATCTCAATCAAAAAGGCATCAGTTCGCTTAATGGATCTGTATTAGGAAATGTAGATATTAGATTTGATGCAGGTGAATACAGTGTATTGGTATCGCTCGGCATAACTCATTCGTATCCATTGTTCGTTAATGAAACCAACCAGTACCCATTGAGTATATCTATTGAGCAAGGCAAGCACACGGTTGTAATTTCAAAAGAACAAACTCGACTTTTGCAGGTGTTGTTCAGATCTTTAATGAACACGGACTTTATACCAGAACAGGCTTATAAAAATAACAGGATCGACCATATCTCAAAAGAGCTAGTCGAAAAAATTTATGTTATATTGGTGGATATAAATGAACATGATACTTGCTTTATATGTTATAGCCTGTTCTGCCCTACTAGCAGCAAGCTGCCTAGTAAAGTATGTTCGACCTGCAAGAGCAAGTTCCATGCTTCATGCCTATATGGATGGTTTAAATCGAGCGGACAGGTTACATGTCCATTTTGCAAAAACATTTTCTAATTCACTCAAATATCTTATAATGATTCGTTATTTTTTTTTATACCCTAGAATTTTACATATCTGAATTGTTATTAGTTCCAATAAATATCTTTTCACCATTTTTTCATCGTCTAAATCCTCTGTCTCGTTAGGCAACTCAACCCATAAAACACAACATAATCTGGGCTTTCAGAACCGAAAATCAATTAACTCAAAAAGACAAAAGATTCATTACATAAAGTGTTCCACAATGTCGATTTTATAAACTAAAAGAAACCAAAAACGTCAACACATGGAAAAACCAAGAAAAACAAAATTTAGCAGAATAAAAATGTGAATTTTATTAAAAGATAAAACTGAACACTATAAATCTCACCAATCGCAACGATTTAAACATAATGAAAATTATCTTTATTTAGTCTCAAAGATTGAAAAAAAAGTAGAGATGTAATCAAACAGAATCTGAAAGAGCGAAATTTAAAGGCGATTTCCCTATTATTATCAAAAAAAATGAAAATAAAAGATATATAAGATGTGGATCAAAATGAAGAGTTCAACAAAAAGTAAAATATAAACTTACATTAATGATCAAGCTCATGGTTCCGTAAATAGATCCAACAAGACCAACGGCAACGAGGCCGTAAACACCGAGCACGGCAGCTCTGGCACCTGGAGTTCTGTAATAGATTGGAGGTCCGGGCTTTTGGTAGAATCTTTGCTTTTCGAGAATATTCATCTTTAGGATTTTTTTGCTTTTATCAAAAGTTCTTCAAATTTCTGACTATAAAACTATAGTGTTGGGAGAAAAAGAAGGGTTATATTTAATCGGTTAATGAAATCGGAGTTAGGCATTACATTAAAATTGAAGTCTCGCCATATTTCAGCTCCAAATTTACCAATGTATTCCTTTGATTCAGACCAATTACTAAACTCAAAATAATCTATGGTTATTAGGAGAAGATGCATGGATCAAGATATTAATTCCTATTGGTATAAATAAATTGTTAAATTAAAATTATTGGATGTTATATGATTAAGATAAAAACATTTGAAGCACATAAAAAATATTAATAATTGGTTAATTTTTATTTATCTATTGTATTTGCATATCGTAAATGTTTCTCATTCAATATAATTGTGTAAAAATTCAATATACGCCTTTGATTCAAGATTTAAAATATTAACGGAACCATATTAAAACGACGATTTTTACAAATAGATTTAAAAATGAATTTATCTTTAATCACCAACTGGGCAATTGGATTTTGTTTCTTACAGACTAAAATTCGGAAAGGCTCGAAATACCAGCCAATAAAAAAAGCAAGTTAGAATCAGATAATTTTAAAGAGAAAAAGTCGCGCCATTGTTATACAATCAATCACAGAATTAAATATGAATTTCGTTCATAAAACCGTTCTAATTATTGGCTTATTATTTTTAATAACTATCGAACCATCCAAATTGCTTCAAATCAGAGATTGAAAAAAAAATATAAACAAATAGATATGACATTTATTGGCACTTTTTTTTTAAACCTTAACCATTTTAACCCTTTTATGGCTGATGGTACAAAAATGACACTTATTTTTTGTTCAATGTTATCATTAGATCAATAATACCTGTATGCTATTGGGTAAATCATCAAATTGGGCCAATTGAAATGGTTCCAATTCACAAATAGAAGTGAGGCACAAAATTGAGTCTGGAAAAAGTTAAAACCATAGGTATGAAGATGGCCCAGATTTTGAATTAAATGGAAATATATGACCAATTTCCAATTCCCAATACAAAATTTTAATAGATATAGCTCTGATTTATTCAAAGGACGACGATAAATTGTCCACACTTTTCCACAAAATTACGCCTTTTCACTACCAAATTCGGAAAAGGTAAATTTCAATTAGACACAGTGCATTTACAATCGAAAAAAGTGAAAATTAGCTGGAAAAAATTACAATCAATTCCAGAATAAGTGATTTGCGGCTCATAAAAAGTGAGATCAAATCCGAAAAATGTAGGTTTCGATTTGGAATAATTCACAAGTTATAAAAAAATGTGCGTAGATTGGTGATACAATTATATGTGGTGTGAAGTTAATATAATCATCGGTTATATTAATAAAAACAACGAATATCTACGCTTCATATTTTTCAAAAATTATAAGCTGGTAAGATATTACAAATAGAAACTTCATGAATTAAGTTATTAAATCGCATCAAACAAAAAATCCTGTATAATGGTAGACAAGCCAAGTTTGCTAAAAATAATTGAAAAAATTGTTTACAAGGAGAATGTTAACAAGCTGGTAAATCCAACTTATAGTATTGCCATTTTAATTATAATACATGGCCTTTTTACAGAGTATATCATAAATATCAACTCAAAAATCAAGCATCAAGCATCATACCTTTGAGCCTATCAAACTACTAAAGTCTGATCATTCTCAAAATTATTTTATATTTAATTCTATTTTTATACAAAGCTTTTAATTTAAAATACCAAAACAGTATTACATAGTTTAATGTACATTGGGGATTATTTCTCCTTTATATTATATTTATTTAAAAGATTTGTAGCCAAATAAATGCAATTCTTCAAAACTGTACGTTGATAAACTAATTACAATACATATTCCATAATTTAATAGTTTAAAAATAGTGATTTAAATATCTAATGTAAAAAATTGGTTTCATTTATCTTTTTTTTTTTATTACGGAATTTTATTTTAAGATAACGCCATTAAAAACTATACTAAAAACAATATCAAAAAAAAAATCGTATAGAAAAGACTGTTATCCTAAATGCAATAAGATCCTCTATCGGTCTGCCGGCTGCCTACCTACTGGATAAGGGTGTAGTCTACCAGCCGAAAGATACCCTCTGGCATTGATCCAAGTAGGTGTATGACTGAGGTTATATGCAGTCAACAATTAGGCTCTTTGTCAATGAAAAATAGTTCATTAAAGCTAAAGAGCTCCTATCAGAGCCTACTTCTAACAGGATATATAAATTTAGGCTCCTGCCCAAATGTGAGTTTGATCGACATGGCTTTCCTACAAATAACTGTTAGACGCTGAGATCCATCTGACTGTCGAACGCTGGACTTGTGCGCTAGACTATGTCTCAGCTGTGCTAAACGATAAGGTTCCTCATGTTCCTAGATGGCCCTCCTCCGGAACAACTATTCTCCGAATCGTTGTGCGCTGTTTCCACTACTCCCAACCAAGAATAGTACAACACTGTGTGAAATTTTGGTCTAGTGTACTTCGAAAAGTCACTATTAAGCTCCTAAGCCACGACAAGATATTTCACTATTAGGAGTGGTTTCGTTTACACATTTAAAAATATCCAGTATTATGAATAATAAAAACTAATAATTAATTAATTCCATGATCTATGGGCTTTTTCATTAATTAAAATTATTTTTTTAAATTCAACTGAAAACCTTGTATTGGAGATTAAAAAGCACAACTTTTAAGTAAAAAGATATTCTATAATTACAAAGTAAAAATAACTTGTTAAATAAATATCGAGATTATATTCCTAGATTCAATCTATTTGAGTGTTTGGGGTTATAAGTGAACTCAAAGCATGGTATAAATATAGCTTTTCAAAAGTTTTATAACAAAAAAAAATAGCCAACTCTAATATTTATCTCATACTCTGATTTGAAACAAAAATATATGACTTACAGGACATGAGGCCTTGTAAAACTATACTGAATTTTTGAATTGGGATTATTTTTTTACGAACCTGAAGTTACTTTTTCCGGAATTGATTGCACTTTTATCCTATTTATTTTCACTTTTTCCAAATTTGTTAGTGAAATTTTGTACATGAAATTATGCCATTTTGCATTAAATGGTTAAAAATATCTACATACAAAATTAATCAATTATATACAGTGTTGAACATTTACATATAAAACTCATCAGACTCATACAAATTATCTTTTTGTTCAATAATATTATCATAAAAATAAGTATTCATATACAAATCGATCACAGTTGATCTATTGGGTCAATATTTTCTATATTCAAATATTACAGATAGACCAAAAAGAAGTACATTTTGGTGCGAATTAAATGATCAGACAATCCCCATTATAAACAAAAAAACCCAGTATACCTTTTAGAAAGTTTTCTTATCATCTACTTATACTATATTTATATCACATAATTAAATTAAAAATATAACGGGAAAAATTAATTTAAGAATATCTTAACACCTACTTTATGGAATATTGTTATTATTTTTTCATTTTTCATCACATAGAATATTGAAAATCCCTAAGTGATGAAACACAAAGATTCGATGAGGGTAATACTTATAACTTTGTTTAATTGTGCTGATGAAGTTTTAAACCTTTTAAATTGTTATTACTAAAACCAACCTTAATGTTAACTGTTCTTCCAATAGACCTCAAAGTTTAATAAAATAAAAACATCAGATGTATTGAAGAGTTAATTTTGGAATGTGAAGTTTTGGGTTTGTTTTTTTAACTCAAAACATAAAATATAAGCAAGCAAACCATAAAGCAAGGGCGTGTTTTTGTTTTTTTATTTTCCATATATATAAAACATATTTTGGGTGACTTAAGTACTCTTTTGCTGAAGCCACATACCTTCAACTACATATGTTACCAAATTAGTCGAGAATATTAGTCCATGGTTATTTTGGGGTCTTATACGGCTGAAATTGACTGTTTTTAAATAAATTATGCAAGATTTTGATCAAATATGCACAACTTAAAGGATGAAATCAATATCCTAAAAATTGATTTATAGCTTCAACTTTTAATACCTTTGTACTTATGAGAAGGAAATTTTTTAGTTTTGATTAAGGTATATTTCGATATATAAATTAAATAAAGAGGACACTGGTATCAAAATGAAATTATATTTACTTAATTTTAACAAAAGCTCACTCAAATGGTTTTAGGTACATAATCTTTATGATGTATTATTTTATCAAATTTTCATTTAAAGTAAATCTTAAAATAATTATTAAAGACTGGATATAAATTATACTTATTTAGTAAGTGAAGAGTTTTTTGCTACTGATTTTGGTCTCCCACGATTATTTTTCATTCCCAAAAATGCGAAATTAATGGGACTCAATCTTACATCTCTTTTAATATAATTGTACACGTGGTTGAATTTCATATTTTTAAAAAAACTAATACAGGAACATAAAAACATCCAATTATCTATACCTAAAGATTCCTTAATGAGAGAAATCCTGTTTCAAAAATCGAGTGTTATTTTAAGATTTGGTTCGAGCTACATTTCTCTTTCATTAAAAATTTAGCAAGGAATTTTTCAGTTAATTGGCTATCAGAAATAGCCATATTTTTTTCTCAATTATGAAAGAAAAACTCGTAAAAAAACAATGCAATATCATTTTCTATGAAGGACATTCTATCGTGTGCTGGTTTTCCGAAGTCGTATTTTTTGATGGAATCCACGTCGTCCGAAATTGAAAAACGCGGAGGAATAAATTTTAGTAATTTGGATTTTTTTCAATTAAGATAAATACTCTTAGTAGTAAGTTTTAACCTTTATAATGAGTTTTAGTGCTGGGAACTAGAGGATAAACACCCTAATACCACTCAGAATTTTCAATATGATTTTCTTCAAATTTACTAATGGATAAATTAATTAAATTGAAATTTTCACACTTTTTTTTCAATAATAAAAAAAGTCTTTTGAAGGTTTCCTAGCTATTTTAATGCTATATTTACCTAATATATCCTAGAAAAAAATTCCGAAAAGTTTCTGGGCATGATTTAGCTAATTTCTGTATATTCCTATACACATATGCCCAAAAAATTATTCTTTTGCAACCAGATCTAAATATCTCGACAACTCTTGATATCAGCGGTGCTGAATCTGCAATAAATTATTTAGTATTAAATGCAAACCTTGTAATTCTGCCACTTTTTTTATTTCTTTTAACGCCCACAATCAGCTTGATTTGTTCTTGTTTTTTGAAATCTTTATTCAGATGAATATGAAATTTCCGTTCAAATTTGTAACTCCTACTACTATACTGGGATACTCCAAGCCTATTAGCCTATACTCAGAATTCATATGGACATTCTCTGAATTACCTTCGATTTCTATTCGAGCTTTTGAAGTCATAAATACTCTCATTTCATCTAAAAATGTAAATAAATAATGAAATATAGAAATAAAAAATTAATTTTAATATATAGAAGTAATGAATCTAGGTTTTAACCAATTAGAAATGGTTTCCCAAAATCTAATTTTGTATTTTAATAGTTTTTTTTTAATGATTTTTTTGTTAAATGGTTTGCTCAGGCATTTTTTTTCCCTTTCATTCGACAGAATACTGTAAATTCTCTTGGAATAAAATTTTAAACCGTCATTTTTTAACTTATCTTGAACTTCCAACCGTATTTTTGTGCCTTTTTCATAGATATTACATACTAAAACTTTCTCATATAATTGTAACTCAGCTATAAATCAACTCTCTGAATTTTTGTTAGCTAAATATATCTTTTTTAAGCAATTCTTGTGCACATATAATCGGTCAAGAGAGCTTCAAGGATCCTTATATTTATTCCTACAGAAGAAAATCATATGCATATACCCTTTTAAAATCATTCTTGTACGGATCACCTATGTTCTAACTTTATCATAATCTTTCAGCACGGGAATTTCTTCAACTTCTTTCTAATTCATTTTCGTTTTTCTGGGTCATTTGGAAGACACTAAATTTTTTTAATATAAATAAAGAAATGTATATTTACTTTCGTGCATTATTTGAAAAAATTAATATTTTGGTTTTTATAACAATTATTTTTTTCTAAAGCAAGATAAAAAAAAAGATCAATAGATCAATAGATCAATAGTGACCTATTTGTATATAAATACTTATTTTTATGATGATACTATTGAGGGAAAAATTGTATTTAATTGATAAATTTTGTATGAAAATGACTAAAATTGTATATTATTGATTAATTTTTTATGTAGAGTTTTTTAACCACATTTAATCATTCCTATTTTGCATAAATTTTTATTTTAACCAGTAAAAACCAAAAAAAAAAAATTACGATTTTTAAACGAAAAAATTAGGTCCTCACATTTGGTCAGATCACTTATATATTTAACAATAAGAAATAATTATTTTAAATCATATATATACCTTCATTAAATCCATAATACTAAAGCACCATAAATTTAATATATATAATATTTGAAAGATTGGAGGTTGGTTTTTATCATATGATAGGTATAGCAGCAGCTTTCCCTGGGCATGCTGCAGGTATGCTGGCAAAGGAATCCATTAGTTTAGAGTAAAAGTATTCTATAACAAATGAAATTATTTTACTATTGCTTATTTTATATTTTTTACTGATGTTCCCTCCCAATAAAATTATTGCCTAAAAGAAGCAAAAATGTTAATAATTTAATTTTTTTTATTTTAAAAGCATTGATTAACCCATATAAGATATAAACTAAAATGTGGAAATAAAGTTTACAAATCTTGATAGGCAATATTTGATTTTAATTTACATAACCTATAAAAAATAATTTAATAGTAACCATAAGATTTTTTTTTATTACTTATCGTATTCATAATATTTATACATATTTTGCTATTTTGAACAGTGAAGAGCATATTTTT
>LSSL01000292.1:0-16970 GCA_001953115.1 Smittium mucronatum | reverse complement strand
TATATATATATATATATTTTTTTTTTTTTTTGAATATAAATTCAAAGAAAATATAATTAATGTGTGTGACAGCAATAAAATTTCCATTTATTTATTCTTTTTATTTTTTTCAAACAGATATAGACTTTCTATGATATAAGGGTCTATTAAATAAATGGTACCAACAATCAATATGGATTAATATTAAACTTTTTTGTTGTTACAGAAAGCATGAGTTTCAATATTTCAAAAATCTACCCTTTTATAGTTATATTTTTATGATAATTCAAACTTAGTTCATTTCAAGTTCAATAAAAAGTTAAATAACCATTTTTAATCTTCTAACTATGGTTTAAAACTAATTGTGATTTAAATATATCCAATTAAATAATAATTTATAATTACAATATCAACGCTTGTTATGAATTTTTTTATTTAATTATTTAATTATGATAATTTTTTAAACATAAAAAGCTCTTCTTTAAGTAAAAATAAAACGTAAAGTGTAATTTTTTTGAATGAAATTTTATTTAAACTGAACTGGTTAATATAAGAATAAATACTTAATTTTTTAAAGAAAATAAATTGGAATTTTCATTATAGGTAATTATTATTAATGGATGCAATAAATTTTTTAAATTTTTAAGGCGTATACAGATGTCATAAATATCCTCATTGGTATCGATTTTGGTTCAAAATTTCAACCTTGTATAACCTAAAAGTTTTCTTTTCCTACCTTAATATTTTTCATAAATAATCCTCAAACTTGATAACTTTACACTGTTTTTGTAATAAAATCGTTTAAAGATTGTTCCTTTTATTGGTAATATACTAGCTAAATACCTATTAATTCTTATATAAAATAAATCTGTTATAATATATTAATATTTCGGTTTATAAAAAATAAGTTCTTCTGTATTTTTCAAAAGAATTTTTTTTATATATCAAACCTCCCTGAAATTTTATTGGAATTATTTATCAATCCAAAATTTATTTTGCTCACCATTATTACTCTCCCATCTGGAATTTGAGTGAAAAATCTTTTTACGCAGTATTTATTATGCTTTTCTGAAAATAATATTTTAGAATCTTTGAAATCTGTGGTAAATCTTGAGAACTATTGAATAGATGCTTAGATTAATAATGCGACATCTGGAAAGTAAGAGAAATAAAGTTTATCAAGAGATCTTTTAGTCTTATTTATTTCAACTAAAAAAAAAAAAAATCGTTTTTTATCTAGTTTAATATACTCATTATAAATTTTCGTTCCAAGCCTGAATTCATTCCATATGACAGGTATAAATATTAAAATTTTGTGTATACCTTTAAATAGTATAAAAACACCAAAAAAAAGCCCTTAAGTAAAAGTTTGGTTTTATACACTTTTTAATTCTAATTTCGGAAAGATATAATTTATTAAAGATAATATATTGTTAAATGATTTTAAATTAAATATCGTTAAATTGTTTACTTCTTAATCAGAGAGATATTCAAAATATCTATCGTTTTCGGTTGTTTATATTTCAAAATTATTACCCAACTTCAAAACTGAATCTGTTTATAGCATCGATAACTTGAGCTCCATCTATTGAACCTTTGAAATTATAATCTGACACCCCATTTAACTACGATCTTTATAAATATATTTTAAAATTTAATTTTAGATTTTTTCAAATTTTAAATTGATAAATTTTTTAATATATATATATATATAATTTTGGAGGGAGAGTTTCATATTATTATGTATAATCTTTTTTTCTAAAAATCATGTAATTATCATTGATGCATGAAATAAATCAATAGAAAAAAAATCATATAATAAAATAAATATTAATATAAAACACGCACAACTCTCAATATAAATTTTTTTGAGAAAAAACTCGGATAAAATGAATGCCTTTTTACTTCAATTAAACCTGTATTTCGATAAATTTTGGTTTTTTTTTGTATATCAAGTTTAATTTGAAACATATTCTCTTATTTATTACCATAAATCATATCATTTTACAAATAAATTTTTAATTGTTTCAACCTAATTCATAAAATTAAACACGTTTCACATTTAGCTCTTTTTTTGGGCAAAATATTAAAATATTGAAATAATCTAACTTATTGCACTAGTAGCCTATTTTCGCCCAAAATTTTATACAGTATTTTTTAAAAAAATCTATAAAAACTAAAAAGCTTATAAAATAATCATTATGGATTTATTGAATTTCATGGTGAAATTATACCCTTTTTACCATCAATTTTTATGGAATTTTTCAATTTAGTAATCTTTTGAACAGAATAATGTTCTACCATCAAAATTAGGATATTACTAAATATATCAGGGTTTTTTTGTTATCATAACCCTGTTTTTCATGCTATATGGGAATTTCTTTCCAAGGCCAAAATTTTTTAAATATGTAAACAATAGGCTATAATTTTTTTTAATAATTATCAG
This sequence comes from Smittium mucronatum, assembly GCA_001953115.1. Classification (NCBI taxonomy): domain Eukaryota; kingdom Fungi; phylum Kickxellomycota; class Harpellomycetes; order Harpellales; family Legeriomycetaceae; genus Smittium; species Smittium mucronatum. The sequence goes on along the minus strand of LSSL01000292.1, from coordinate 14,545 downwards.
TATAATAAAATTCGTAAAAATTATAACTCTAATATATTAGGGAAATTATAGTAACTAAAGCTTATAATGAATCAATTTCTTGAAAACCCCTTATTTTTAAGGTATTTTGAATTTATCGGACTAAAAAAAATTATCAAAACTTAATTGGATATATAGGTCCAATTACGCAAAAATCAACTTTTTTTAGTAATTTTGAATTGATTTTGAAAAAATTGAGTTAGAAAATTAGAAAAAGTATGCCAATAGCAAGTCAATTTTTTTTATAATAACCCAAATTTAATTAATAACAGAATTAATATGGAATAATATTGCATACCTGATATTATTTTCAAAAATGTGCTTTTTTAAAAAAATTAAAAAAACGAGCAATAGAAAACTAAATCCACTTCAAGCAAATAAAGATAGAGTAAAACACAAAATTAATCAAAATTAATAATTTTTTTAGATAAGAATTTTTTATTCGTAATTTAAATTCTCTAATAACCAAGAATTTGACATTTTATTCTTTGATATAATTTAAAACCAGGATATACGTAAAAAAAAAATGTAGAAGTGACTGCTTTCAAAGATGGTATTCAATTTATTCTTACTAAAAAACATTTATTTTAATGAATTCAGGATTTTTTTCTTATCTATTAGATAGAATAGATGATATTTTCAAAAAAAAGTACTTAATTGGAGAATCAACGATTAAATAGTATTATCCAATATAAATTTTATCTTTTATTATGTAATTTACTATTTTTAATTGTTTAAAAATGAATATTTACTTAATTTAAAGTAGCTCAAATCACCTCATTGATACTGTTATATAAATACAGTAATTCAAATATAGAACATTTAAGGAATTTAATAAAAAATAACACCGTTTATTTTAAATAATTTCTAATATTTATTTGCCACGTTTTAAATATTTAGTTACTAAATTTTATATTATAAAATAATATTAAATTTAAAATATCATATTTAATTAATTTGAAACCATTTTTTAATGCATTTCGAATAGAAAAAAATTCCCACTTAATTGGATATAACTCAAAAAAGTTACGCATTTCTAATATTTAATTTTTTAAAACTACTTGATTATGATAATTTCACTAAAATAACTTTGTTGAGGTTCTCAAATAAAAATAAGCTAAACATATATTAATAATTATTTTTGAATAAAAGCAGTACATATATAATTCCAAAAAATAATAATTTTAATATAAATTTACAGTAGTATAACTTTCCTAATATTTTTTGGCTTGATATAATCAATAGTTTTTAGGAATAATATATATATGAGACTATTTATTAAAATTATTTTTTTTCAAATTAAAAAAAATATGCTTTTAACTTAAAATTATTTATTTTAGGTCATTTATTTTTAATTAGTGAATATTTTTGCTTCACTTATACAAAATTATATTTTTAAATATATCCTTTTTTTTTAAAAAAAAAGAATAGAACTGTCATTTAATTGCGGAGAATCAATTAGTATTAATAATATTTTTTTTTAAATAAAACCCAAAAATATAATTTTTATCTATATTTAAAGAAAACTAATTTTATTTTATGAAGATTTCTTTAAAATTTAAGCACTGATCCTACGGAGATTTTATATATTTTAAAAAAAATATTTTAAAAATAATTTCAAAATTTTTTAATTATAGCTTTCTGAAATACTAATTCACTAGTTAAAATTTAGTCACTAAATTAAATTCGATGAAGGATCAACCGATTTTTAATCTTTTGAAATACACAATATGTTTATGTCTTATCTTATTTTGTTACTGAATTGATACCATTAAAATCGATATATAATTTTTCGGTAAAATCATATTTTTTAATTATAAAAATAATTTAATAAGTCTGTTGCATTTTATTCAATATTAATGTGTAATTCGGAAAAAAAATTAAAATTTTTTTAATTGGTTGGCGATAAACGGTGGAAATAGTCCGTAAAAAATATATATAATGTGTTAAATTCCATAAATACTTGAGAATATGATATATCATATTTTTTAACAGTAATTTTTTCCCATAAATTTCGGAAAAATTCCGCGAAGTTTTTTTGAAGTAAAAAAATCAGTTTTTTTTTTCTTTTGGATAAAACTAAGCTTAAGATGTAGTAACATTTCCAATATTTTTTTTAAAATGACTCTTTCTTAATTTCACAAAGATTTTATCGAATATATATGTCCCATTTTTACCCTTTCAGCGATAGCGGTTAAGTTATAGTTATCACTATTCTATAGTCAAAAACATTCGATTTAATATATTTCTAATAATTGGAGAAGCTTATTTAAGCATCAATTAGAAAAAATTAACTAGAAAAAAAAAAGAGCTTTTGAATATTCCTGGGTCCCAAAGTAGAATAAAAAATAAAAAATCGTTTATTGGTGTAGCAAATGAATGAATGAAATAATAAAAAACCAACCAATAAAACCGAGTTATAATTTTTTAGGGAATTTTCTCAAAATTAGATGACAGAAAAAAAATGGTAAAAAATAGATTCGGAACATATTTTCCAAAGATGTCGGATTTTCCCAGGTTCCATATATTTTTTCCAGTTTTTTTTTTTGGAAAAAATCCATTTAAATTTTAATAATTTGTTATAAATTTGATAGAATACTAACTCAAGTTTAAAATTAAAACCGAAAACACCTCTGAAATCAATTTAAAACTTTTTTTTTTTTAAAAAAATAACTAGAAGAAAATTTTAATTCGACTTTTAGTAAGGTTTTTCTATTAGTAGCTCCTACAAAATTTGAATATATTTTAGCCAACGATTTTTACATCACTATATCTTATAAAAAAAAATTCATATTTATTTTTAAATTATTATAAAAGAGTTTTATTTTATATGGGAAATTAATGGGAAGGGTTCAGCCCATAAAATTCAAATTATATTGGGATTTTAAAAAAAAAAAAAATCAATAATTTTTTTTTTTGAAACTCATGGATCACTTGGGTTTTATCTATTAGTTTTTTTTTTCAGAAAAAAAAACATGTTTTTCTTGGAAATTTAACGATCAAGTTTTTATCTAATTATAGGAACTCTCAGAATATATATTTTTCATTGCTAATTTAGCATTCTAAAGCATAATTAATAATATGTATATTTACACATTTATAAATTAATAGTTTATTAAAGTATTCTAAAAATTTTAAAATTTATAAAAAATCTGTTTAGTAAGAGAAAAAAGAATTTTGTTGTAGCATAAACCAATTTTTGCATTATTAATTAAAAAAAGTAGAGGATATTTTCAGATTTTGAAATATGATTTTAATTTCAAAGATTCTAAAGTGTGAATTTAAGGAAACGCCACTAATTATTCGATTAAAATGTTTATTAAATAAAAATCCCAGAGAATTAAACCAAGCTTAATATTAAATAGCAATAAAATTGCTTTTTTTCCTCTTCAATATATTCATTATTTATTTTTTAAAAAAAAATTTTTTAAAATTTTTTTTACATGCTTGATTAATTCAGGTAATGGAAAATTTCACGGTACGAAAAAATAAACTTTAAAATAAAAACTTTTTTTTTTTTTTCAATTTTTTCAGTAAAATAAAGATAAAATAAAAAAATCACCCATTGATTTGATTTGATTTTATAAATATAAACATATTCTAATTTATTATACAGCTTGATATTGGAAAACCCGGTAAAAATATACCAAATGATGCCTAGATCGATAGATATGCTAAATGCAATTTAAAAATTATAAATAGGAATACATATTTTTATTAAAAAAACAATTTTTATAAAAATATCAATCCCTCCCCCCTCCTAACCACCGAAAAATATCAATATATTATTTCTCCACTCTAACAGCGCTATACCCCGTGATAAAATTAATAATATTTAAAAGACAATCATCGTTGAAATTAAACTAAGAAGCTTTTTAGATTTTATTTTTGATACGCTTAGAGTATAAAAAAATAACTGTAGCTGGATGGTATTAAAACCAAGTCAATGAATAGCTCGTTTATATTTATAAATTACGGGTGATATATTTATAAAAAATATAAGGTACTAGGTTCATTATTCAATTATTTATAAAAAGGATAGGATTCTCTACATAAATTGAAAATAAAAGACGTTTAATAATGAGGTGTTTTTGCTTATTAAATTTAACAATGGGATCTGTGTAATTCGGCTACGAAATATAAAAAATACCCATTCCCAAAAAATATATACATTTTTTTGAGCAACCAGTCTTTGCCCAAAAATGCAAAGAATGCGTATAATGATCGGATAAACAAGCCAAAAATATCTCATTAATGAGGTATAAAAAACCAAAACCAACAGAAATATCCAATAAAATAATAGTTGAATCGAGGTGAGAGATGAATAAAATTAATAACAACCATTCCACATAAAAATTCAATCCGCAATTAGAGCGTGTTTTTTTTTTTTTTTTTGAGAAGGGGGAGAATTCCAAGTGCAATAAATCTAGCAGTGCCAACTCATTCCGGGCCGGAGTACTTGCCTTACCCCTACTATATGTGTATATCGACAACTTCAATCTAAATGATCTGCTGATTTATCCAATGGTATACAGATATATTCAATTTAGTGAATACATAGGGCATAAAGGGAAAGTCATATTTTTGTACCATGGGCTCTGGAAGGGTTAATTGGTATAGTAATGTTCACATTAAATGAAGACAGTTGGAGAAAAATGCAAAAGTAATAAATTATACGTCACAGCACTCAAATATCTAATCTTCCAAGCTATAGTTTTAAATGGAATGAATATAGTATACTATTAGATTAAATACTAGAGTGATTATGTCCAACAATATAATGCTTATGACACGTATTAAACCTAATCAGTTTCCGTTATATGAAGCTGATAATTGCTATAAAAAAACAAAAAGATATTTCCGTCAAGGCAGATTGCGTGTAACATTCAATTAATTTATTAAGCGGCGGTTTCTGAAATAAAAATAAAAATGATGATTGGTCTTGCTAAACTGGGATCAGTAATTTGATGTAATACATTAGATATGATTAATTCTCATAAAAAAAAACACGAAAAGTATACAAATTAGCGGATAACGAGGTATACATTGCCCTTCAGTGATGTAATTTATAAATTATAAATTTTTTCCAATATCAACTCACTGTGATTTGAGAAAGAGTTGATTTTCAATCGGAAAACCATAGAATAAAAATTTGCCACTTTAATTATCTAAGCTGTAAATAGACATGTAGCATCTTTTAAAATTATAATAAACTCTAACCGATTGAGAGTCAAAGACTCTAATAGCACTAAATCCGGCAATAAAGAATTTAATTACCCCAAAAATACGAAGAATACTGTTTTTTGCATTATAGAATTTCTCGCTTTTGATTACGGCTATATATCGAATGCTTTCATTTTAAGCCGTCTCAGGGTTTGAGGCGCGGAAAACGGAAAACGGGAAAAGGTAATCGAATCATACATTCAATCGAGTTCCCACATAAAAAAAAAAGAAAGCACTTTCCACTATGAGTAGTTCTCCATGAACTTTAATCTAATTATTCACTAAATGGTGTTGAAGGTGAGCAATTTTTACATGAAATGTGTAGCAAGAGGGATGAATGATAATAAATTCTGCGTAAAAAAAAAAAAAAGAAAAAAAGAGGGATGAATGGTTTGAGGCTAATGCAGTTTTTTGGTCTTTTTCCTTTTTAGCCACCGCTTTCGGACTGGAGCGTATTCGATATCATGAAATGGCCAATGGCACTTCTGTTTCTTATCGATTATCAACACTGGTCGGCATATATTTATTAAAGCATGAGCTGGAAATTGATAAAGCATGGAAATGTGAATTCGACATGGATATGGGCATCTAAATTAAGTAAAGATAAGGACAAAAAGAATTGGTGGGTGATTTTTTTTTTTCGAGCAGAATATAAGTCTTTGTGAAACAAGCAAATTGAGTGGTTTGCTAATAATACCATTTATGATTACAAATCAGCTTAGAAATAACCCAAACACTAGAGATAATCAATGGACGCGCTTGCCGGAGAGGTTCTTAGTGAAGGGCAGAAAGGGCTCCTCGAGCTGATGTTGTTGTCCAACAGGTGCTATTTATTGATTTTTTCAAGACACGTCAGTTTTTGGATTTAGGGACCTAGTATTCCCATAAATGAAAATTTGTTGAATTAATATCTAGCCGCTGATGAAATTCAGCTAATTTAAAACAAAACCATGGAATCAAACTGATTTACAGCAGAATAAAGAACGGTGCTTTTTGTTTCCATAGTCCAGGTAGATCTAATATATCTAATATTGAAATTGGACAGCAAATAAACAAACTTAATTTGCCTTGTGTCCAGGGTGTATCTTCTTGAGGAGCCCAATAGCGACAAAGAATAACATTAGTATCTTATTTGATTGCACTAATTGGGTGTATAGTTGGAGCAAGAAGCATCCCTGTTGGAGTACAGATCTCGCTATTGGCAGTGCATCTCCTGGTATCTCTGGTCTCCTGACACAGGAGGGATAAAAATGGCTGAACATTAATATTATGTACAAAAATTTATACTTTCCTTTGTTGTTTTATCCAAACAGAGACGTCGACACGTGATAATATCACTATATTAAAGACCGATTTTTTTTCAAAAAAAGCAATATTAGTCTCAGTCAAAATATTGACACTATTGTTTTCAGAAATTTGTTGACATTTCGGTGCTGCAATACAAAAGCTTTTCAAAATGCATTTTGAATTTGATGAGATGGTATTTATAGAGGATTTTCCAAAGGCGCTAGTAATGCATTGGAAAATTATAGTGTGGGGATAGCCCAGTTGTTTTTCTGGATTGACCAGGGCCTTTTTTCTAAATAGGATCGATGATGCAGCAAATGGGGGGTTTTAGTAATGTTGGGGTAATCTTGGCGAGTGGAATGGGATCCTGCTTGCTGCTAAGAACAAAAACGTTTAATGGATGCTGAGAATGAATAGGGTTTAGGTAATATAAACATGAAGGCAGCGTATGGTTTTGCATTATGCTGGCAGCTTGAAGAACCAATTGGAGGGGAAAATAATAATAAATGGATTTACAATTACTAAAGACACAAATCGATGTCTTGCAAAATCTGCTTGGATTAACCCTTTTCTTATAATGCCAAAAAAAAAAAAAAAAAGCTGAGAGGATCAGCATTGAGAAATTTAGGCCTCTTTTGCACTTTTTTTTTTGTACCTATAAATACAAACAACTTTCTCATGACTGTGCTTGTCTTAAAATATATGCTTGTGATACACACTTTTAGTCCCAACCATTAAGTTAAGTTTCATATTCTTACAGGTTCCACAACTCAGGATACGTAACCCACAGCTTTGGATACATAGTTATACCATAAAAAGGACTATTTAGCTTCTAGTTGGTGTAAAGTTGCCATCCTTTTGAGTCACTTTAAGATCTCCCTTTCCTTTCGCCCATTAACAAGAAGGTTATTTTCAAAAATAGGTAAGATCACAGTTTCTCGGTTTGCTTTGTATTTGACTTTCTAGAAGTATCAGATTAATTTAGATTTTCAAAAAAAAAAAACTCTTCATTTGTTACATCCCATACGCCGAATGGTCTTTTGTAGAATTTTACCAAAAAAACAAACACGCTTATATCATTTTTGTCAAAAAACAGGTCTTTTATTACAAGAGTAAAAAAAAGGAGTCAGTTTAAGACCGAGGATTCCTATTTTTAACGAAACATTCATTCATTAAATAGTAATTTTTGATTTATTTTAGATTTTGTTTATCCCTCACAGGTGCCTCGGTTTAATTACAGAAATTCCACAAAATATATAACAGTAAGTATTTTTGAATTTAGAATAAATGTTTTAAATTTTGTATAAAAAGAGTATAGGTTGTTTTTTTTAAATGCAAAAGCGTTCAAAGGAAAAAAGTCTTTTTTTCTTTCTTTCTAAAATTTAACAAATTCATTTAATTTTTGTTCTTTAACTAGCCCACAGAATCTTTACGATCTAAATATTTACATAGTAAAACAAATTCAAATATAGTCGTCGAGATCTAAATAACAGAAGAATTTATATATAACCTATTTGCGTTTTTTTTAAAAAAAAAGCTGATTGAAAGTGCTTGAAAAAATGTCTTTCAAATTAATCATTGAAAATATAATCAGTACAAACAATGCGGCTTACATAAAAAGTAATTTTGATGAAATAACAAAAATATCAAAAATCTTGGTTAAAGAGGGCCTTGATTCTTCGTGCGAAAACCCCTTTAGTTACTTTTGGTCTCAATCAAATTTATCTAAAAACAGATATTCTAATATTTATCCCTTTGATTATAATCGAGTGGTGCTGGGAACAGTGTGCAAATCTCTTCCACCCAAAAATCCGGTTAGATCTATAGAGGAAGCTGAATCAAGCATTCCATTTCAAGAAAATTATTTAAAAAAAGAGTTTGGTAATTCGAGATACCGTTCCAGTTACATAAACGCAAGCTGGATTCAGACACCCCTATCCATTATCGAAACTGAGTATATTGCTACTCAAGGTCCGATTAGAGATAGTATTCAAGACTTTTGGCAGATGGTTTTCGAAAACAAAAGTTCTGTAATAGTCATGTTGGCAAACATTATGGAATCTGGACACGAGAAATGTGCCCCATACTGGCCCACTAAGTCTAATAGGAAATTGGAGTTTGGGGGTGATAAGAAATTATCTGTGTTGCTGCTTGACGAAAAACCTATTTTGGATGGATCAGCAATCGTTCGTGAATTTATGGTTTTCAACAGTCATGTATCGCCAAATGATCCAAACGTTAAAAGGAGCGCTATTAAAGTTTCACACTACCAATTTACTGCCTGGCCAGATAGATATGTTCCCGATTCATACGACGATTTGCTGGATTTTATTATCTTCACTCAAGATTCACGTGACTTGGCTATTCAATCGTCGACTATTTCTGAGAATACTGCCCTTGATAAGCAAACAATCTTGCTACCATCTACAGGACCGCCAATTGTTCACTGCAGCGCGGGATGTGGACGTACAGGCACATTCGTTATTCTCGACACAATTATCCAATTTTTCAAAAACAATGACACATATAAGGGCGATATCATCCAGGACCTCTTTTACTCATTCAGGTTCCAAAGAGTTCATTTTGTTCAGACCATTGACCAACTTATGTTCATTTATGAGTTCGTGTACAACTGTCTGTTTAGTCAGAATCCTGTTTCTCCCATGTCGCCCCAATCCCCATTAAAACCCACATCCTTTTCATTAGAAGATAGCGGAACATCCGGGGGAATATCCCCTAATTCGATTCCAGAAAATACCATTGATCCATGAACTTTTATTCATTCTTTTCGTTTTCCTCTTCCTCTTGCCCTTCCTAAATAGTCGGTACATTTTCTTTTTTTTCTCCGCCCCAAAAGCCATTTAGAGTATACATACTATCACCAATACCCATCCATTACAGCTAATAGTTTTTCTAAATCGTCAAAATTTCACAAATTAATTGTAACATCACTATTAACAAGGATCTTATCTCCCGATCATATTTTTTTCCCCTTTGTGGTTATAATGGCAATGGGCTACTTCCTATCCGATCTCTTGATTAATAATCTCCTTAAATTCCTGATTTCTAGTTGATTTTTTTCAGGCTTTTAGAAATGAAAAATATTGTTCAGGAGATAGGTGGGATATCTCCCCCATGTTACTATAGAAATTACCAAATAAGTCTTGTTTCAGCATCCCGAGTATTTTATAAATAGCTTTTCATTAATAATCGGAGTATAAAAACTTGTCTAGTTTGGGCTTTCAGGGCAGTCGCTCAGAATAGACCGTCTGTAGTTGGCTAGAAATGTACAATACATATAATCTAACGCCCAATAGTATACCCAAATGCATTGTTCAGCGCAAAATAGAATACTTTATTTGGCCTATTGCGGATCCAAAGATTGTCGACAAAGATTTAACTAACCAATACATTTACTCCAACAGTTTGAAAAATAAATGATTAGCCAGTCTCACAATGGGCCTTGACGTATAACAGAGTGATTAAATTAGTGGGTAAATCCAGCGATAGGAGGACGTTCGTTCAAAGCGACAAATGCCACCAATGCTGTTCGTTTCTCAAGGTGATTAGCTGATTGCTTTGTCGGGTTTAGAAAAAATGAATAAATTAGTCAAGACTGAATGAATGGATGCAGGCTTTGCTGAAATGTATTGTTTGATTATTGGCTGAGGGGATATCAACCATCAAGCAGGTATCGAATGGGCGGCGGGTGGCATGAGCGCTCATTGGAAAATCCGATTTGCAACTTGCAGAACTGTTTATAGACTCGGCGAATTTTCTCATAACTGGTAAAGACAAGACAAGACAAGACAAGACTAGCTTACAAAATACTAAATTTACTTTCTCTGCTAAAAAATAAAATAAAAATAAAGCAGTCTAGAGTTGTTTTTTTTCCCAGACGTCATTTTTCTTGCATTCGCTCTTTTAGGCTGCCAATTGTGTTTGAAAGTTCCTTAGCCAATTCGCTTTACATTAGGAATTGTTCTGTTCGCTCTCTGTCCTATCTCTACCCCCCTATTTTCACCTCTTTGATTCCTTTTTCGTTTTTTTTCTTCCTCACTCCATTTACATCAACCTTCCTAATAACCACTATTTTTAGAACGTTCTTACGTCTTTTCCCTCTATAAATTGTTCCACTGCCTCTTGGAGGGCTTGCACCTTTTTGTTTTGATTTCAATACATTATTAAAACATCTAGTCTACGAATCTTTTTGCTGAGAATCGTTTGATTTACATACACTATCACCAAAAAATATATTCAATTCGTTAGTATGAGGTTAGAAACCACAAGCGATTGTGCTAGACTAGACGCCAAGGATCTCCTTGAGTTTTATAAAGTCAATCCCGAAACCGGTCTTGATAATTCTGAAATAAGATTGAGAACTAATCTGTATGGCCTGAATATACTGGAAAGCAAACCCGAGGAATCCCTTTTCGTGAAGTTTTTCAAAGGCGTGTTTATGAACCCTATGGTCCTCTTACTCCTTGGAAGTTCTGTAATTAGTATTCTTGTAGGAAACTATGACGATGCTTTCAGTATCACCCTCGCTATTCTCATCGTCAGTACCGTTGGTTTTGTTCAGGAATATCGCTCAGAGCAAACCCTCAAAGCCCTCAGTGAGCTTGTTCCCCATTTTTGTACTGTTCTGCGTGATTCTAACCAAACCACCATCAATGTCACAAACCTTGTTCCTGGTGATATAGTCTCTTTCATGACCGGTGATAGAATTCCCGCTGATATTCGTCTCATCACCTCTTCCCATTTAGAAATCGACGAATCAAATTTAACTGGTGAGAGCGAATCCAGATATAAAACCTCTCAGGATTATACCCCCTCTCTGAATTCTGCTAACGACTCTTCATTCTCTGAACAGCAAAACATCGCCTTTATGGGAACCCTTGTTAGAAACGGTGCCGGTTCTGGCGTTGTTTGCTTCACTGGCAGCAAAACCGAATTTGGCCGCATCCATTCAATGCTACAAGAAATCGAAGAACCAAGAACTCCTTTACAGAATAGCATGGATACTCTTGGTGCTCAGCTCTCTATGGTGTCTTTTGCTGTCATTGCTGTGATCATGCTCGTTGGTCTCATTCAGGGTTTAGGCTGGATGAATATGTTCACTATCAGTGGTACCTTTTTTACTTTTAATATTTTTTTTAAGCATTTTTTAACGATAGGCAGCGCTCTCACTCTCTTTTAATATTTTCTAATAGTTAGTTTGGCTGTTGCCGCAATTCCAGAAGGTCTCTCCATTGTTGTAACTGTAACCTTAGCCGTCGGAGTTTTCAAAATGGCCAAACGAAAAGCTATTTGTAAAAAACTTCCCTCCGTCGAAACTCTTGGTTCCACTAGTGTCATTTGCGTCGATAAAACGGGCACCTTAACCTTAAACAAAATGGAAGTTCAGTATCTTTACACGATTACAGATGGTCTGATATCCCTATCCCCAGATAATATCTCACAGGCATCTTCTTCATGGTCATACAACCAACTTCTTAAGTCTGGCAATCTTTGTAATAATGCTAAAATCGATGACAAGAATGAGCTCATTGGTCAGGCTACTGACATTGCTATGCTAAATGCTGCGCTTAGAGTTCGTGGTGTCGATGAACGCGAAAGATATAACAGAATCTCTGAAATTCCATTTAACTCTGAAGTAAAGAAGATGTCCACTACATATCCATCTTTTGTTGAGCAAGAATATTATCAATCGATAGCATCATCTTTGAATCCAGGCTCTCTTAATCAAACAGTTCTTTATGTAAAAGGTGCTCTTGAACATATAATCGACTCCTGCACCACTCATTACAGTCATTTGGGCCGGATATCCACCTTAGACGATTCTCTTAGACAAGAGGTTTTAGCCCAGGCTGAAAATTTGTCTCATCGTGGACTTCGTGTCGTTGCCACAGCATTAGGAGTTGATGAACATAATCTGTCCTTCATTGGGTTTGAGGTTATGAAGGATCCTCCAAGGCCAGATGTAGATATCACAATATCTAGACTAATAAAGGCTGGTGTTCGCATCGTTATGATCACTGGTGATTCAGGTATTTTTCTTTTTGGCTATAGATCTTTTTTTTGTAATCAAATTAAATTACCTTTTTTTATTTTTGGGATTATAGAGGATACGGCATTAGCTATTGCTTCTTCCGTAGGAATTCCATCCGCTTCTGGATCATCAAGCTGCATGAATGGGAATCAACTTGAAAAAATTTCCGACGCTGAATTGGCACAAGTGATTGGAGGTATATCAGTATTTGCTAGATCTACTCCTAAGCACAAAGTCAAAATAGTCAGAGCTTTGCAATCAATTGGTGAGGTTGTCGGTATGATGGGAGATGGAGGTAAAGCAAAGAACAAAATTCCATTACTATCCTTTTAAAAAAAGCATAATTAGATCTAGTTTCTTTTTATTTTTTTAAATTCCAGATTATTAATTTATTTTTCTTTTCAACTAGTAAATGACGCTCCAGCACTTCGTTTGGCGGATATAGGAATTTCCATGGGACATGGTGGAACAGAGGTTGCTAAAGAAGCATCCGATCTTATACTGGTGAACGATGATCTTTCTACCGTCCTGGCTGCTATAGAAGAAGGGAAATCAATATTTTCTAATATTCAGAACTTTTTAACATTCCAGTTAAGCACAAGCGTGGCTGCGCTATCACTTATAGCTGTGTCAACGGCATTTGGTCTTCCAAACCCTTTGAATGCCATGCAGATCCTATGGATTAATATTCTTATGGATGGGCCACCAGCCCAGTCGTTGGGAGTTGAGCCACCAGACCATAACAACATGATGTTGCCACCTCGTCCACGTAATGCGCCTATACTTAATAAGAGGGTTTTGCGTAAAGTTTTGATGTCAGGGTTTATCATACTTGTTGGAACATTATTTGTGTATGTTATGGAAATGAAGGATGGGGTGGTCACGGCAAGAGACACGACCATGACGTTTACAACATTTGTATTGTTTGATTTATTTAATGCAGTTTCATGTCGATCAGAGACCAGATCGATTTTGGAATTGGGCTTCTTTTCGAACACAGCACTCAATTTTGCGGTTGGAGCTTCGATATTGGGACAGTTGGGGGTGATATATCTGCCATTTTTGCAATCTATTTTCCAAACCGAGGCGCTATCATTGTATGATCTGATGTACTTGGTGATGCTAACTAGCTCGGTGCTGATTATTAACGAACTTTTCAAGAAGAGAGATGATATTATGAATATGATTTGGCCCAAGGAGAGGAGTAGCATGATGTACACCAAATACAGCAAGAGTAGATTTAACATCAGCACTTTTGACAATGTTGGAATTGATTCCAAAGTTTAATTTGCAGATATTCCTTTACATTTTTTCTTTCATTTTCTATTAAAGATTTCATCCATTTTACTTATTTAATTGATTGAGTAGCCTTTTTTGAATATTATTTTACTAATATTTTTGTTTGAGATTTCTTTTTTGAATAGTTTTTACTGATATTATTTACCAACCAAGTTCAGTAATGAGAATATATTAAAAAATTCGAATCTTGAATAAAATGTAGCTATAAGATGGGAAATGTCTATTTTTTCAGAAAAAGGGACAAGAGCTTCATATTTTAAATAATAAGGAGGCGAGAAGATGAGGGGAAGGGGAAGGGGCATATGGGGAAATAAAATCCAGTTCACCAGAAAGCTGATTTTTTTTAAAATTTGATTATGTGGAAAGGGGTGGGGTGGTTTATTTGAGGGTTAGAGCATATGGGCGAAAATAGCCAGACATGTAGATACTATGCGATTGGCAGTGCGGGGTGAGGGCAGTGGGGTTTTTTTTGAATCGATTAGTGTATAAAATAAAGATTTACAAAAGCGGAGTGTAATAAAGACAAAAACACATAACCTCCTCCTTCATAAAAGCTGCCTCATACCTATTGTACAGAAAGTGATTGGGTTCGAATTACATGATCCGAATGTATAGCTATTTGGGTATGATTCAATTTTATGGCAAGTTTTTTCTATAAAAAAAAAA
>LSSL01000290.1:15506-40263 GCA_001953115.1 Smittium mucronatum | reverse complement strand
CAGTTAGACTGTTATAATCTTCGCTTCTAAATTGCTTTTTTGTAGCCAGAGGTGGAGCAACGTCGAATATACTATCACTAGTATATCCTTTGCCCCCACCCAGCAGAGACTTTAGGGCAGGTATCACTCCCTTACTCCGCCTATCTACACTTCGCCTATTGCCACCTGTACTGACAAAACTAAGTGTTTGTACAGCCCCCTCGGTAGGAATAACAGGCGAGAACCTTACCGGGGAGTTGGGATCAGAATTTAACGAGAGTTCTAATAAAGAAGATAAGAGCTCCTCCATAATCGGTTTTCCCGCCAGATTTACTGATGGGTCTAAGTCTCCACTTAGTTCAAGGGCAGAAATAGAGATCGAAGCCGAAGCCTCACTATCTCTATCTTCGGCCACTTCCCTCCAAGCGTCAACCTCCGGGGAAAATCCATAAGAGTAACCACCAGACTCGACCAACTCATGATCGCTTTTTATCATGCCCATAGCACTATGTAAGTTAATGCCAACACTAAGATTTAAAGACCTACAGGTAATGATCCTAGCCCACGAAAGAAATATACTAATTACTTGCAAATACCAACACGACTGATATAAAAAATTTATTCTCAAAAATAAAGACAAAACTACTCTATACTATACTACGAGTATAATTAAAATGTATTAAACCAGTCTGCAGCGTGCTAAGACTTCAGACTACCAAAAGGGCGTAACTTAACCTAGGAGCTCAACGCGTCCTACCACTTTAGAATTTAAACCAAAATTACGGATTTTTTCTTTTATTACAATCTTTCAATTGTTTTTTTCATTAATTGAATACATTTTTTTGAATTCTACACAATAATTAACAAAAATTATAAGCTGGGAATATATTATAAGAAATTAGAATTAGATATATAGATCGGAATAAATTTTTTGATATTACATTTTACGTTTAGTATAATTGCGAAATTTAAACACCAAGTAAAAAGATAAAATTTAAAAAATTCACAATTAAAAAAATAATATTTGTACATCATTTCTCAACATTATCTTAATTAAGAAAATATGCTTTTGATAAAAACTTGTGAAATATTAGATAAATAATAGTCATGGTGCATTTCTTTTGCGCATTTATTAGCTTTAAATGATTTATTTTAAATTTTTTGAAATATTAATTATAAAAAATATCTTTATTATGAAAAGCTTTCCAAATTCACTCTAATAACCATTATAATTTAGTTAGGGGTTTTTATTAAATAATTTAACTTTTTAATTAATTTAAATTAAAAATAACATTTCCTATACTGATAAATCCGTAATTATTACATAAATTAAACCGCAATTATATCGAGTTAACTTTTAAATTCAAAAATATTTTTTATTCCATTAGATTATTTAAAATCATTCCGGAAACCATAATCATAATTAAACACAGCACATTTTATACACATAGAATTTTCAATTAAAAAAATATTACGCTTGGATAGAATTAATTTCTTTTTACTCCATCTTTATACTATGTGTATTCCATTTGAAAAGTGTATCTGAATTTTTTTCATTTTTTTATTTGACCTAATAAACAGAAAAATACCTTTTAGAAATTTTCTTCAATATAAATGAGTCGAAATCGCTATTTATTGTCTATTATCGCACGTTTTGTAGTTATTTAACCAGAAATTAAAGAATTTTTTTTCATCTATAAAATGTGATTCCATTTGCTAAGATCTTTATGTATAAAATTTTTTATAATTTTATCTATAAACCTTTCGAAATATTTAAATTTATCCACTTTTATAGCTTGTTCCCTTTATATAAAATATTCGCATCTTATACTTCGATATTATACATACCATATTTTTCATAATCATAAAAAAATTTCTATTGGGATCAAGATAGAATTTTTATTTTGATTCTATATGGAATTATTCTTAGATTAAATCTTTATAAGCCAAAAAAAATTTATAAACTTAATTATAATTTATTTTTTTGAGATGAATATAAATCAACACTAAATAGCAGCAGTTTTACTAATAATTGTTTAAAAAAATCTGAATCTGGTTAGAAAAATATTTTATTATCATTGAAACTATTTAAAAGTTGCTGGCTCTTTCCTTATTTTTTTCTTTACAGTTGTTTTCTTAGATTGATGGTATGATCAAATGATTTTTGAGTTATATAAATATAGAAAATTATTATAAAATCATTATAAGATTATGCTCCTTGAAATTTTTTTATTCAAGATGAATATCTATTTTTTTTAAAAAAAACTTTCTTTAAAAAATATATGCTAATATTTTTATCACTTTAGTATTACCCTAAATTTTATTTTTAGTTATATTTGAATCAATTTTAGTTTCTCAACTAACTAAAAATTAAGAATATTTATAAATCCGATAATTCTTATTTTTTTATACCTATTACCATGTTTATAAGTAATATATATAGTCTATTATATGAAAATATATATAATTATTCGGAAATTTTTTCATTTCATATCTATTTTTTTCAGATTCGTTTTAAAAAAAACGATTTAAAATTTTTTGATACTCTAAAAAAATTTAAAATTAATAACTTTTTCAAAATAAAAATAATAAATAATAAATAATTTATTAAATTGAGATATATAATTTTTTAATATTGAAACATCTAATTTATTTCTTGATTATATTCTATAATTTATTGATTATAAAAATTTAATAACTATTATTTTTCCTTTTTTTGTAAATATTAGTATTTTTTAAATAAATTAATCACCATTTTAATCTCGTGTGTTAACTTTTTTTCGATAAATTGAATAAACCACTCTTTAATATATTTTTTTAGATATTTTTTGTACCCAGTTGCTATTTTATTTTTTTAAAAAAACTGATATAAATATAAATTGTAATAAAATATTTCTAACTTTCAGGTTTTTTTTCTAATTTCATCAATCGCTGATAATTCACCTTACAGTATATTTAAAAAAAACATATATTAAGGTCAATTTATAGTATTTTTAGAATCCTAAAGTCTGGCATCTATTATTCAATAAAATAAAATAAACATATTTTACATTAATATACCCTGTTTATTCTTGATTTATATATTAGAATATCTTTCATAAGCTTTCAAAGTTTTAATCTGAAAATTTTAATATTTTTTTTTTTCAATATTGAAACAGTTTTTAAAACTAATCAATTTTTCTTATAAAAGTATTCAAAGAATTTTTGAAATATTATTGTTAACTTAATTTCAAATAACTCTTTATTCTATATTAATATTCTTATATGACAGATTTTAATCAGTTTTAACATATTTTCCACGTAATATTTTGGGGATATTTAACCACTGATTTTTTATTTCAGATCTTTTTAAACTAAAAATAATAGTTTTAAGGTATATTTTGATGGTTTAGCTTTTTTTAATTGGTAAAAAAAAGCTTTTTCTTCCTCCTATAAACTCATCTAATCATTTAAAATCTAAATTAACTCTGATATTTTGATCTAATTATGTTTTTTGGGTTGAAAAATACATCTAAATAAGGGTTTTAAATTAGACTTATTTTTACTTATTTTATTTTTTCACACAATTTTTAGTAAAATATTTGAACTCATAAAAAACATGTTATGCTCAGAAATATTATCTATGTGTTCTGAATGTTTTATTTATTTAAACCCCTTAAAAAAATTATGTTTTTTCAGATGCCATTATAAAATATGCATTTTATTATTAAAAGTGTAAATCCATTATTTAATTTTGATATAGTTAAATAAAACTGATACAGCTTAAAACTTTGAACCAAAATTAACTTTTGACTTGAATATATTTTTCGACATAAAACATCCTCTCAAAAATAATTTTGGGATTTGAAGTCATTTTTTTTGAAAATATTAAATTTTATCTTCGGTCTTTTATAATAAAAATAAAAAACTGCCTGGAATTATTTCATCAAATTTTTTTTTGTTTAAAAACCCCATTCAATATGAACCACTTGCATATAATTTTCGAAATCAATTTTGGGTCATTATTTAATTCACTGGTTGATAGTCTCGAGATTTTTTATTTACTCATCAAAGAAATCAACGAGATTTTATCTTATCCAAATTTCTATTAAAAACTTTTATATCATATTATTTTTTATAAATGGCTTTTTATTAAAGGTTTCATTCTTTTTTTATAAAAATAAAGTTTTTTTATCTAATACATCTTTACAGCTCCGTACGCTTTTCATGTTTTTTTAATGATTTTATTAATCAAATTATAACTTTAGAAATAATAAATCGGCCACACCAATCTATAGAAAGATTTCACATCTCATTAACCGAATATTTGTTCGGTTTCTTTGTCTTAGGTCCGAATTAAAAAAAATTATACATCCCTTTCTCCCCTCAGAAAAGTTTTACTGTAAAATTAAATTGAGATTTAATATGAAAATATGAATAAAAACTCGATAAAAAATTGTTATTTTTAGCGAAAAATATTTCAAGTGTTTTTTTTGGAAGATACTTTCAAAAATTTATCATATTAAAAATGAGTATTTTATTTATCTAGAAATATTTTTTACAGAAGGAAAAAATGACTTCGAATTTTCCTTCAATTGAATCTGTATCCTTATATCTGTTATACTCAATAAAATCCTTGTTCCTAGTTTTTTTTTGCTTGGAAATAGGTATGGAAACACTAAGATAATTTTCACGGATATCGTGTACCTCCACCCAGCAGAGAATTGAGCTCAGATACAATGAATTCGCTCCATCTATTTGTGCTTTGCTTCTTTCGTCCTATAATTCAAGAATAAATTTTTTATAAGAAATTTTTTTAGTAAAATAGGGGTGAACTTTTACTTCCTTTTTGGAAAATGAATATAAATAATAGCTCGGTAAAGAATAAAATGATCCTCCATGACTGTTTTTCTTGTGGAATTGGCTAATGTGTATAATAATAATAATAAGTTTGGAATTTATTCACATCCTTAGTAATATTAGATTGACCAATAAACAAAAAAAAAATAGTCGAAATTGTATGCATATCTCCAAATTCTTTTTTCACAGAAATTCTCTTAACTAATGATATTTAATCACTCAAAAATAAAAAAAAAGGCTTTTTATTGAATAAAAACTATTTATAATTTAAAATCATTACGAATATAACTCTGTCCAGTTAAATTTGTTATAAAATTTTGACATATTACTAAAATGAGCTTTTCAGAAGAGATTGTGATTATTTTTAGCTGATAATGTGTATTTACTTTTTTTTAAAAATTAGACCCTCCCCTCGCTAAAGTATCTGATCTTATTATTAGAACGCGAGAAAAGAAAATAATATACAGGATTTCTTTTATTTTTAGTAAATTTCTACCTTAAACTTTTATTCATTATCTACCCTCAAATGAAAATTCTTTTAATGGATTCCGATCGATATTTATATATGCAAGTACGAAATTTAATATAATTCTACGAAACGATAGATAATCCAATAAAATTATTGAATTTTCAATTAATAGATGTTATTATACACTCATTATTCAATTCGCTAATACGATGAAGGTATAGCCTTTAAATATATGTAATATAATAAATTATCATCAAATAAGATCCTATATTCTTTTCTTATTAGTGATACGAATCTCAAGCTAACCTAACTTGATCCGATAGCGAGAGAAAGAGCTTTTTTTTACCAAATCTAACCGTCAAAAGTAAATTTTAATCTCTATGTCTTGATACAATTATAAAAAAAAATACAAGTTCAAAAACAACAATAAATGAATATAAATTTTTAAAAAATGTTTTCTTAAGAATTTATTCACTAGAGTTGGGAATGTCTTAAAAATGAATGGTTTTTTTTTTCTGTTGCTGAATTTAGAAATCAACCTCGATAAACTTATAAAAGATAATTTATAAAAACCAATGTTATTCTTTAATATTTTTTATTGATAGATTTAAAAAAACGAAAAAAAACAACATAACCTCGTTCTTCTCGTAAAAGACTGGTGTTTTTTCTTATACCCTTAGGTCCGTCTCTCTTTTTAACGGGATAATTAATGTGTCTACTAGTCCAAGATTCCCAGAATATTAAAGTTCTGCGTAAACGTGGTTACACTTCCAGTTCTTATCGAATGACACTCATGAACATACTATATCCCTAAAGCTTAAAATCTGCCTTTTTCTCTGTAAAGTCGACAATTTTTTGATAAAAAAAATTCATTTCATTTATCTGTTGAATATATTCGTTTTCAATCTATGAATCATATCAGAAGCCTCAAGATCTTTTTCATAATAAATAATAGTTTTTGATTCCAAAGAATCGGATATAATTATGAGCTCGAATATTTTTTCACTAAAAAATTCTGAAGAGTATATTGGTTTATCAGAACAGGGTACTTTGTTTTTCTCTATATCTCCAAGAACATCGATAATGATTTTCAATAATTCGATGATTTTTGTTCGTTTTAATTTATGAAGCTGGATTTTTAGCGTCAAATTAAACCTTTCAAGCCCATTTTTTGTGCTAGGGACAAAATTCTGATATCTCTCATACCATTTTATGTTTTTTTTCGAAATAGTTTCTTGTTTATATTATCCAATACACCATGAAACTCAGAAAACTCTTATGTTTTCCTAAGGAATAAGCCCCACGATAAAATAAATATAGTCTCATTTCTTAAGTTTTTGATAAAAAGTAAATCCAATTTTATTATTTCTTTCATAACAGGGCTCACAGATTTGATAAAAGTTATCATATTTCTCCATATATGTGCCCAAAAATTAGTCCTTTTTATTCTTTCATTATAATTAAAAATTGCAGATTCTAATAATAAGTTTCTTATGTTGAAAATAATCCCAAATCTAAAAAGTTCTTTCTCAATCGCTTAAAGTATCCATAGTATAGTGCTTTCTGATCCATTTTGTATAATTTCTAATACAACTGGAATGAAATATTTTTTGTAGTATGAAATCCCCACTACTAGAATTGGATAACCCAAATCCAATAATTTTTAGGTCGTCAATGTGAAAATTTTGATAAAATTCAAAATATTTTATAATCTTTTTGGATTTTAAAATTATTTTAAAGATTTTTCTTCTATCTTTAAATCTAAAAAAAATGGTTTTTCATGATTGAAATGAGATTTCGAAGTGCAGAATTCTATTATATTTTTATCAGTAACATCGGATGATATTCTTTTTTTTCTTATATAACTATTGCCGAATATATTTTGGATTAATCAATATATATTCCTCTTTCAAGCAATGCCATTTTGATTCGGAATACTTCTTAGGCACATTACTATAAATACTTTCTAGTGTTAATAAAATTGGTTCCTTCCTTTCTTAGTTTCCACACCCTTCTGCGTGATCAAACTGAAAATATGTTCTGTACTCATAAAAATTATGAGTTTTTTCTATTTTCATAAGCGCTTGGAAAAAATCCATCTTTTTTTTATAGCTTAGTAGTAAGTTGTAGATTAGAATTTATGCAATGACTTTTTTTTTTGATATTCCATTTTTTTCCCTAATATCATTTGCTGGTTCAGAGACTAAAAATAGGAAAACTCAATGTCCTCATTTTAAAAGTGTCTATAAATAAAAATATTTTCAGCTTTATAAAATTAAAAAGAATATTATATTTTTTAAAATGATATGACAGTTATTAATTACGTTTTATCTTAATAGTAAACTTAATCAAAACAACCTAGTAATATATATATATAAATTGAATGCTAATAATCTTTTAATATTATTGTTTTTTAGATTTAAAAAAAAACATAAAATTGAAACACAATTAAAATACAATTAAAATATGTATGATTTTGTTGATTTTAGCATTATTTTGAAGGGATTAAATCCAGGGAGATTTTTTTTAGAGATATAGTATAATTTTGGATATTTATTTGAGGTTTTGCATTGGGAGATCAATTAAATTGAGATAAAATATTTTAATCTATAATAATTTTACAAAAAAGCTTCAGTAGAGATTGATTCCAAAGAAACACCTCTTTACCTCCATCTGTCTTTTTAGTCAAAAAAATCAGGTGAAAAACATCAAAAATAAGTGGTAATTACTCACCAAGATCATGAATGCGTAAGGAAAACCCATTAAAATATTGTTCGGATTTTAAGAATGACGAAAAATCAAATATTCTGAAATTCTAAATGTTATAATTTGTAAGTCTAACTTTTAATTATTTTATCTTAAGAAATATCAAACTAAATCTTATAATAATACTGAAAACAAATACAACCAAATGTTTTTCAAATACAACCTGGAAATGTAAAATAAAATCTAGCTAAAATAAAAAAAACCCAAATATGTTAATCAACTTTAAAAAATATCTAAAAAAATATCTAAAAAATATTAAGATTTTTTGACAAAAAAAAGAGTTTAAATCCATTTATATAGAAAAAATACACCTTAGAACTTTATTATCGATTATTTTCGTATTTAAGCGTTATAAAATATTTAAATCTAGATTATCAAAAAAAAGGATTTTAGTTCTATCCATTTATTTTTTATCAAAGCTTGGTGCTTGTTTCAAATTCTAAATTCTTTACTCATCATTAAAAAGTCTAATTTCTGTAAATATATCTATTTTTAAATCTATTTTTTATGGTAT
This sequence comes from Smittium mucronatum, assembly GCA_001953115.1. Taxonomy (NCBI): domain Eukaryota; kingdom Fungi; phylum Kickxellomycota; class Harpellomycetes; order Harpellales; family Legeriomycetaceae; genus Smittium; species Smittium mucronatum. The sequence goes on along the minus strand of LSSL01000290.1, from coordinate 31,696 downwards.
CGATTTTTCGGTCTGAAAAATAACTCCGAAATTTTCAAAATTTTTTTCCGAATTGGTTTTTCTGTCACTAATTTAATAATACATGGTTTTGAGAATTATTAAATTTTTCTTAGATCAAGTTTTTTCAAAATTTTCAATTAATTTAATTAAAGAATTAACGATACGATAGTTTTTAAACGTGTGTGTACGCCCAGTTTTTTCTAATTCTTTCTGCAAAAAAATGTTTATCCAGAAAAAAACATGAGCTATTTATAAATACAATTTTTTATTTATATCTCTTTTTTCGATCTTCAAAATTTCTTTTTTCAAATATTTACAATAGTTATGAGTGCTGAATCATAAATTTTATTTGCAATTGTTGGAGATAAGAACATAATAAAATTTAATAATCCCCTGAAAATAAAAATAAAAATGATTTAATTTGGCTCTTTTTAATCTTTTTTTCTTTAATTTTAGTTTATATGATATCTCTTCATTAAATATATAACCTTATTGCTATTATTTTTGAACTGTTTCTTATTTTTTGTTTCTGAATAAGAAATAATGATTTCATTTGATATATATCAGATTTCACATCTGGATTCGTTTTCTTATAATTAATAATTTCTTTTCCATTTATAAATGGATATAGTGAAATTATAGTTATTCCAGAGGATTTTCAATCAAAAAAATTACCTGAAAATATTATTCTGGAGATTTTATTACCAAGAGATAGCAAATATAAAGACCCCATTTACTCAAAAATAAAAATAAAAATTCTTTTTTTAAGCAAAATTTACTTAAAATATTTAAAAAAAATATAAAAAAACTTGTATTTTTTTAAAAGTGGTAATTACTTTTTGAAAAAAAAAACTACCAAATCAACCTCTCTTTGCAGTTACACAAGATCATTTTATTCCAATTTTTTATCTAGGATTCTGAAGTTCCACCGATGATTTCGTGTATTAATAGATGGTTAGATCTAATTTTGTTCAAAAGAATCACATTTCCCCGTTCAATTATTATGTTAGAGTCATCAGCTTGGAATTTTCAAAAACATATTTTAGATCCCTCCATCCAAAACTTTCCAATCCACTCTAAATAATCCGAATTGGAATAAAAAACATCTTATTATCACTAAAATCATTATCTTGATGAAAATATCCCTAAATTTTATTCCTGTAGACAATCTTGCATTTTTTTTAAAATTAAAAATATGGTAATTAGTATATTTTTAGGATTTTAAAAGTTTCCCAGTGATTTTATGTAAAAATCTTTTCTTTTAATTTTTTTTTGCGAATTCAGCTTTTTTTTGTTAGCTTTTTTTTTAAAACTGCAATTTTTATTATGTGTCTGTATTATTTAATAAAACTTGTTGGAAAAATAGATATAGTTATTTGAAAAACCCTCATCCAATATAAAAAAAATATCTATTTAAATTTTCACAAAAAAAAACTAAAATTCAATTCTAAAACATTTTTTGAAATTCAATAATGGGAGTTATTTGAAGATTCAAAAAAAATTTAACTCCAGATTAAGTTTTCTGGCTCGTATATTAAAATTTTATAACAAAATTTACTCTCTAAAGCACATAAAAGTCTTAGTAAAAAGACAAAAATAGCTAAAGTTTTGCTGCATATATTGCAGTTTGGTGTTTTTGTTATAAAATAATATTCAAAAAGTGCATAATTTTTAATTTGTACAGATATCACTTAAAATTGATATATTTACGAAATAAATTTTTATTACTAAAAAAATTATCTAAATATAGATACTTTTTGAAAATTTCAGGATAAAAAAAACTAACAGAAAAATTTTAAATTCACTGGAAAGAAACAATAAAACAAATTTTTACACATGATTTCCGGGGAACTTTTAAAATACCAGATTTTTATTAGCTGACCTTAAAAATAGGCAATCAGTTATCTAAAATAAGGTTTTTCTTAAATAAAAAAAAATAAACCTTTAATCAATTATTTTGACATTAAAAAAGCTTTTGGAATTCTAAATTTTTCTAATTAGATTTTTATTAATTCTCTGTAATTACATTCTCTGACTCAGGAAAAATATTATCGAAATTGGTACAATTGTAGAAATAAAATTATTAGCTAAAGAATTAAAAAATATTGGTAATATTGGTAATCCTAGATTTACCCCCACAATCTTACTCAAAATAATTAATTTTTTCGTTAACTAATTTCATTTTTAGTTTTTTTTTATCTATATATTATATTTAATTTCTAAAGATTTTTTTCCTTTAATACTCATATCTCTAGTCATATATATGTGGAAGTGTTATGATTTGAACGTTTCTTTGTAAACTAAAAAGCCAATAAAAATTAGTTCTTTGTAATAAATGACCCACATAATTTTTCATGGATTAATTATTTCAAATCTAAAAAGTGTTTAAAATAAAAATAATTTTAAATTAAAAAGAATATTTACACGGCCAAACAAATAATATCAAAAACATAAATTTAATATTCTTAAAGAGAACAATAAGAGAACATAAAGAAACTATAATAGCAATGATATAAACAACTCAAAAAAAGAAATAGAAATCCGCCAAAATAGAAAAGTATAAAAAGAAACATATTAAGCATAAATGAGAGGAATACGGGAAAAAGATAAAAAACATTTAAACTTTTTTTCTAAGCCTCAATTAAACGATACAAACTTACGCTCTCGTTATCTTTATTTTTATAAGCTCATTATACAAATAAACACATTATATTACCTACATTTTAATATGTAATATCGTACTCAAATATATAGATTTTAACTGTTATTTTAATTAAATTTTAAATCATATTATTAATTTCAAAAACATAAACAATATATATATATAACAAAAATTTAAAGAAAATTCCAACTAAACCATGACCAAAGAATCTTTTCAAAACTCATAATCTCAAACATCCTCTAAGCTTATTGCTAATTCTGCTGAGCCGATAGCTCTAAAAAAGAAAGGTCAAGCAGAAAACAAAAACCCTCTACATATATCGGTTACGCATGAGTTTACAAGGTTATAATACTCGTTAAATTAGACAAATTTTACCCTTATTTACATTTGAGTTAATTTCCTTATTTTGAAAGCTTCGGATAAAAAATATGCCTGATAGATTGGTTATTGATGATACATAATCTGCCTAGCTCTATAAACAACATTTTATATTTCTCTTTGATCCTGTAGTTTGTTAGAAAATAATTTTGGTAAAATATATTAATCGTAGATATAATTATAATAATATGACAGTTTTTTGGGACTTGGATTTTTTTTTTTATTACAGGGATCATTATAGCGACGTTTTTTCATGGATTTCAATATATTCTCATATTTTTATTAATATTTCGAAAAAATATTCATATCATATTCAATAAGTGAATTTTTTGAGATTACTTGTTTCTATATTTCATTTAGTATCTCATCGATTTGAGGAACCATATTTTTTAGGTATATATATAAATAATTGGATATATAAAAAATTCTATCTGTTATATGCATTCAATTGTAGTTTCAATTTTGCTATCCAAAAATTTAATATTACTTTTTAACTGATCTACTTTTACCAAGTGTACCTAAAGAAATATTTTCAAAATTTACCCTAAATTTTGAATTTTAATATCTTATCAGTCACTAAATTTTGCTTTTTATCAATAATGGGACTAGAAGAAAAGCCAATATTAGTCTTATCTGCGCCAATGTTTATAGAAAGCCAAATCTGATTATGCTTTAATTTATTTTATTTAATGTAAAAAAAAATTTATGAATGCTATATTCTCTCAAAAAAAATTTCGTTAGTTTATTTTTATTAATAAAAAAAACTAATACAATTTTTTTCTAGAAAAAAAAAAAATAATTATAATTTTAGATAAAATCTTCTAACTAGCGTTATAACGATTCTCTCATATTTCTTTACCACTTGAATTTATTTCTGTTTAAATTTTGATCTATTTGTACAACCTAACTTAAAATTTCTTTCAATATCTTTACCATAAATTTATAAATAAGTCTACAAAAAATAACTTTAGTCCAAAAAAACTCAAACCCAAATTGATAAGTCAAATAGTGCAACATCAAAAATTTCGAAAAATCATACTTGAAATTATCTCGATATGATTATGTTTTTTATGTTTTAATTATTATTATGTTTACATATATATTAAATCGATACTTTATCCCCCTCCCACCATTCTTTTTTTATATTGGAATTTTATTTTAGAAAAACTCATTAAAAACTGTACCAAAAAAATATCAAAAAAATAAAAATGCGTGTAAAAAAGAATATTATCCTAACTAAAATATGCTCCTCTTCTGATCTACAAGATGCGTACTTACGAGAAAGTTTGCAAACTGCAAACCAAAATACCCTCTCCCCCTGGGATTTCTTCAGTAGGCAGGATGACTGTGGCTACGTACAGTCATGAAATAGTATCTTTTTATACAAAAAATAGTTAATTGAAGCTAATTAGCTTCACTCAGTGCCTAATTCTAACAGTATTGATAAAATTAGGCTCCTATCCAAACATTGGATTGATTGACATGGTTTTCTTATAAATAATCTTAGGTACTGAGTCTCTTCTAACTTCATAACACCGATCGTATCTTTATGAAATGTTTCAGACCTTTTTGATTGATCTTTTACTAATGTTTGAATATTTTTCCCTCTCTAAAATAGCTGTCCTCCGAATCGCTATGCGATTTCTCACTACTTCCAACTAGGAATAGTACAGCTCTGTGTGTAATATTATTATATTTATCTTTAAAAAGTACAATATTTAAGCATCTAAAACACGTCAAGATGTTTATCTCTTAGGATTAAAAATATAACTTTTATTAATATTTTTTAAATATTAGCCCTTTAATTTGGTATAGAATTTAACTAATAAAATTTTAAATGTTAATATCAGAGATATCTCTATAAAAATAATATGTTCAGCTATTTTACGAAATATACTTATTTTCAAATATGAATATGGCGAACTTGGATATAAATATCTTAACTTGAGAAGGTTTGGGATAATCATCAGATTTTGATTTCACAAAATTTTTTAAAAAAATACTGTTAAATTGATAAATTCCTTTCAAATCGATTTATTAACTTACTACTATAAAAAAATATTTTATTTAGTATAAACTCAAATATGAAATATTTAATCATTTTTCATTAGGGTCCTATTTGAATTCACATTCTACATATTTTGGCATAAAAATTTGTAATTATGTGGGAAATTTAAGAAAGGGATTAAACATAACATTCTTGGGAAAAACATACTATTAGTTTAGAACTTACAAAAAATTATTAAAAAATAAAATAAAAAATATTAACAAAATAAATTCCATTTATAATCTAATTTGAGGGAGAAAAAATGAGAAAGGAGGATAATATAAATTATGTGATATAATATGAAACATCCTAAATTTACATATAAATTGTTATTATAAATATTCCTGGAAAATTCAAAATTTAATTTATTTCATTTTTATTGATAAAAAATTTGGAGATTATGAAAATTGATCATTTAAATGATACTTAATTGCTATTAATTTATGATGATTCAGTTTTTTTAGTGAAATTTTGGACCATTAAAATAAGAAGAAAATAAAATTTTCGATTTTAATGGCCTAAAATGAAACTGAGAATAATTAAGCTTCTAATTTGAAACATAAAAAACGAAATTTGATTATTCAGATTTAATTCTTTTACCCAATATAGACTATGTAAACAATAAAACTTCAATAAAAAACCTAAAAAACCATATTTTGCAGAACTAAAAGAATTAGTTTCATTTTTTTCTGATATAAATGTATAGAAAAAATCCGAATTTTTTTTTTGGAATGTGAAAATTAACTGCTTGAATATGTTTTTTTTAGAGTGAAGTTATAACTGATTCTATTATAAAAACAAAAATTCTTTTAAATGAAATTTTAAGGATGAAAAAGAAATGCTAATAGAAATTAATTACAATAAAGATTAATTTTCTAATTAAAATCAGAACATATACAAAAAGATGATAAAATCTATCCCAGAACGAAAAAATCTGACTAAAAATTTATTTTAAAAAAAAAAATTGCTATTTTTTTAAAAACTAACAACATAAAGAAGATTTATAAATAATTTTATAAGATTAAATTTATTATAATGATGACTAAAACTTGAAAAAAGTTCACAATAAATTTAACCACAAATCTCTAAATCCAGATTAAGATTTACGTTCCCTCTCTTTATTATATTAAAATTTCTTATTCATTTGAATAAATCTTATGCTATCATTTTGGAAATTTATATTTAATTCTTTTTTAATTTAAAAACTTCAAGATGTTATCTTTTAGCACAAAGTACAATTAATTCACAGAAATTTATTCCTTTGCTATTTTTTTTTAAAAAAACAATAATCAAATATATTCTGACAGTGTTAATTAATTTGTATAGATTGAGTCAATTTTCAACAGGAATTTTGGAAAATTATTATTAAGAGGAAGAGAGAGAAAAAATTTCCGAGAAGAAATAGCTTAATTCATAATTTATATTGGAAGGTAATAATTTTTAAATTTTAGTTTGAAAATTGCTTGAATTTTAAATGATTAAAATATGTTATATAGTGGGTTTTAAATTTAATCTATGAAATTTTATATTGGATATATTCAAAATTGTTCCTCAAAAATTATTAAAAAATATTCAATAAAATTTTAAATACAATAAGACTGTATATATGAGAAAAAAACACCTTCATATTATTCTTTTGGCCCTTGAAACGTTAAAAATAGTCAAATAAAGATAAAATTAATTATTAAATATTTCAGATATGAAATATTTAATATTTAATATTTACTCCGCAACCCTAATATGGCTTTAATAATTTATAATTTTATATTCTCTACAAATTTCAAATAATGCAGCAGAAGTGAAAAAAAAAACCCCCCAGTCATAATTAAAACGAAACAAAACTTTTTTTATCATTTTATAAACGAATTACGCGAATTATTCTATTACATTAATGTCAATTATATTTTATGAATATTTAATCAAAATGGCTTATTTTTTAAAATTATTTTATTGAAGATATAAAATACACTTCATTGCTAAATTAATGTTTCAATTAAATCTCTTATTTTAAAATAATTTATCTTCTATACTTTTATATCAACTTTAAAATAAATTTCCCAATAAAAAAAGGGGTTATGTAATGGAATTGGATGACTATAAAATTTTTTCAAAATAAACTCGTAAAAATTCAATAAAATTATAAAAATATTTTTAATTGAGTTTTAACAAAAACTCCAAGCTCTTAAAATTCAATTTATTTAATAATAATTAGTTATATTGCGAGTGAAAAGAGCTTAATAAAAATTTAAATACCGAAAAATCTATATTTACTATCATTTTTTTCATCAATTAATTTATTTGAATTCAGCTTTTATTTTTTGAAAGTAAAAATCTTACAAAAAAATTCCATTAAAACACCTAATTGATATATTTCCAAGACAAATAGAATTAAATAATAATCATATTTCACTGTGAAAGTATATAACAGTTTCAATAATTTTTTTTTTGTGTTTCTGGATACATTTACGAAAAATTTTCATAGAAATTAGACTTTTCGGTTTTCAGATATTAATATTTATCAAATCATTTATGACATTACTAATTTTTCGCTTATTAAAAATTAAGGCAGATTTATTATAGATAAGTCTAAAGATAGATAAATGAATAAAAATCCTCCAATTTTTTCATTCTAGACCACATAAAGTATGAAATTTTATTTTTTGTAAATTTATTTCAAAGCTAATAAAAAATTTAAAAACACTATAAATGCTCAAAAAATTGTTACTAAACTCTTATCCACAAGTTTAGAAGATCCATGACTGCGACTCATTAGTTCTATGATTATATTAATCAAAATTAATATATTGATAAGTTCTCTTGACACGAGGATTCCAAAGAGAAATTTTGAATTTATTAGCACAAACTCATGATCAGTTGTTTCATATTTTATCTAACTAAAAATATATTATACCCCACCCCCCAATAATCCTCCAATTATATTCAGCCGGCATTCGTTGAAATTCATGTGTTTATTTTTAAAAGCCAGAAAAAATTGACAGGTATATACAGATCAATAATTACATTATATATATATCATATAAGTCAATTAATAAATAACTTATACAGCTTCTGAAACATATGTTTTACAGAAATGATTTTTTTTTTTTGGGATATTCATCTAAAAAATTTTGAATTCGATAGTTTCTGAATTTTCTGTATGATCTCCATTAAAATTTCCCCAATTTTTTGTTGATTTAATTTAATTTCTGATATATGTAATTTCGATAATTATCAATTTTTTTATATGCATTTTATAGATTTATTTTTAAAGCTTAAATTTTTTTTGTCCACGAAAGCTTGAAAAAATAGATGAAACCTCGGAAATCTGCAAAACATGGAAAATAATAATAGTAATATTTATTACCGGTGATTTCTGCACTTGAATTCGGGAAAATTCTTCATAAAATTATTAATAATATTTATTTATAAGTTATTTTATTTTATTTATTCATTCGCTGGTCCAAAATCGACTTTATAATTTTTATTCTATTTTATGTCTACTAAATATTCTAAATATCTTTTTTGCTAGTTATTTTACAAAATATGAAGGTCGAATGGGTAAAAAATTTCCAGATTTTGTCTTTTTCTTTCTATATTTAGTCTACTGGTGAAAAAAACTGATTTTTATTTCTTCCATTCAACTGTGGTAGTTTTTTTTCGGATTTTGAACTTTTTTCAAAAAAAATATCAATTTTGCACTTTCAGTCACATGTGTAATCAATTTGTGTCAATTTTGGACTTTATCTTGTATTAAACATATTTTTTAAGCTATAAAGATATTCTCATGCACGGTCTCGATCAATGCGTGTTATAATAATTATTATTTGTCTTTATTTCAGCTTTTTCACTTTTCATAAATGTGGGATTGAAAGAATTGTAAAAGAATTGGATGTTTTTTCTATTTTGACTTGGATCAGTTTGAATCTGGATTAGAAAATTCAACTATCCTCTCTTTCACAAAATTCATCAAGAATTTGAGCCAAATTCATTCATTACATTTTTAGAATAACAGAAACTTCGAAAGTTTTGGAAAGCTTTACTGAGTATAGAAAGTCCTAATCATCATTGATTTTGTGTTTTTTATGTCTACTGATACGTCTCAAAAATCATTAACTATGTACCCCAGATATGTAAGCCAACTATTTTTTATGATTTTTTGATTTTTTAATCTCTTAATATCATATAGAACTATCTGAAACTGGTAAAATTAGCTAAAATTGATCTATTTGCTTACTTTATATAATTTTTTTAGAAAAAAAGAATGTTTAAAAAATTGGAGCTACTTTAATTATTTTTATTTAGAGAATTTTTAGAAGTTTAAGAAAGAAGAATTGAAATTTTACACCGAAATGAGTTTTTTTTCTTCTTATAATATGCTTATTATATGACTCATTAGATATTTATTAGAAAATTTCCAAGTTTTTATCTATAATATCCCTTTTTAAAAACGCAATGGTTTCCCTCATTTATTATTCATTAATATGGCCATTTTACTGCCAGAATAATATTTACATATTTTTTTTTCAATGTATTTTTAATATATCTCAACCTCACATTTATTATCTTTTTTAGAATATTTACAGGGTTTTGATGTATTTAAATATATAAATATCTTGATTAGGGGTGCAATTGGTTCATTGATTTATTCTTCCAATATCGTTTTAGAGTAAAAAATTGACATATATATATACATATAACTAAAATCTCTATTAATATGAAATATGTGTCATTTGATATATATGCCTTCACAGCTACACCACGCTTGGATTGATTTACATTCACTTTTAACATTTTTTTTTCATTCTGTGACTTTATTAAGTTCCAACCGCATAACGAAAAGATATTCATTAAATAGTATTTAAATATGGAAAATCAATGACGGTATTTTCTTTGTTAGAAAAGGACAAGATACTCCTTTAATATTTAAAAAAATAATTTTAATATAGAAATTGAAGGTTATTATATTTTGGAAAAAAATTTACAGCCCTTGGAGTTATTTAGTGTTTTGGGGATATTTTCTCCAACTATAGCATCTATCTTTGAGTATATATACAGGCCTCAGATTGAACCGAATTACTTCCTTAAAATAATTATTAACTTCAGCCATAAGATTTGCTATATTTGATAATATTTATTTATTTATTTATTTTCCTATCCTGAGAAAAATTTATATAAGGCGATCGCATGAAAGTGCACTCTTCAAAAATTTGAAGCTTTGTTTGTTTTTTCAATATATTTTTATATTTTTGTTATTTATTTTCCAATTTAGAAGCAATTTTTTTAGACAATGGCTTAGAAAATTTTGGAATAAGTCAAATCCCCACTTAATTATCGATTTCATTCGTATTTACTTTTTTTTTGTGTTTTTTTAACAATATTTTTTTACATATATCTCCGGATTTCCCCAGAAATATAAATAAAAAGATTTTACCATTTCCGGTTCAGGAATTTAATTCTGAAATCATCAATTGACTTATCTAACTATAAATTCAATCCGAGATAGAGGCGTTGTTTTTTTTATCGGATTCATTTTTAAACTCAATAAAAATGAATAAAAACACAAATAAAAAGTTTTAAAAAAATTTAAAATTTCTCGAAAAATTTTCCTACCCAATCCGCTACGTCACTCTAACAGCACCTTACCCATTGGGAATTTGTTCAAGGGGGCTGGTGATCTATCAATACCTTCATGTATTAATATATGGGCAACACGAATGCCATCCAAAAATTCCCCTGCTCTCAGTTAAATTAAATTTCTGGTTTAGTCAGAACAGAGCCGAATTTTTTTAGACCTCCCCCCCTCCCCCACCCCAAGGATTTTTCTGATCTTTTCCAATTTGACTGGATCGGACGAAGTATAACTAGAAATTTCTCGAAATTTTGCATTTTGAGCAAAAAACCACACAACTGTATCCCTAAGTAAATTTTCTCATTTTTATCACACTAAAATAAGCGCTCAATTATCTCTAGCGAGTTTTTTTTTGCAAAAAAGGCAAAAAATTTCAAATTTTTCGTCAATTATTTTCGTATGGGATAGCATTAAGCCGTCCAAAACTGATCAATTCAGTTTTTTATGATTTACTGGAAGCCTATTTGCTGATTTGGGAACATGGCTCGAAGTTTTATTGAACTTCCAGATTTTTTTATTCCTCGATCTAGAGCTCATTTGCGAATAATTTTTCGGTCATTCAATTTTTTTTCGATCGACCAATAACTTTTCAGTTTGAAAATTTTTGCAAATTTTACAAAAAAAAAATAACCATTTTTATGAAACCGTTATCCATGTGCTCAATCGGTATCGGATGGGGGTTTTAATTAAATCAGCAATCCATAACTTTGAAATTTTCCATTTATTAAATGCTCGCTCACGGGCCACGCTGGTTTTTAAAAACACTGATTTAATTTCAATTCATTTCTAAGTCTTTCCATAGCGGTTGATTTACCTAATTTGACTGCAAGCTTGATCGCTTTATTAATTTCACCTTGTATTCGCTTAGTTTGATATTCACTCATACCGAATATTTAACCGCCATAGGTGCCAATTGGCATGAGAACCGAATTTATGAATTTTGTTTTTATAGCAGAAGGCAGATCAGTCCTAGATAAAACCTGAATACTCCAAAAAAATCTTTTTTTACCTTAGGGGGATTTTTTTAATATTAGTTGATGTTGACCTATCGTGATTAAAAATTTATACTAGACATTCATATTTTTGAAGAATTTCTAAATTTTGGTCCTGGGTCGTGAATTGATAATTTATTTTGGGGAAAACTCTAGGAACTTCGCACTTGGATGGGTTTATTTTCATTTCTTGGGTGTCATCCCAATTAGAATCTGCATTTAGAGAGCTTTGAAGTGACTCTAGTTTAATTTATATTACTACAACATCATAGGTGAATAAAATTCTAGGGATATTTTTTTCCGGTGACGATACATATACCCCATCTATTTCCTCAAAAATATCGTTAATAAACAAATTGAATAAAATAAATGATGCTGGACACCCTTGTCTCACATCGAATAAACATTCTGATATTCTTGTAGTAATATTACTGATTCGGACCATTTATTTTGGTGATTCGTGCAGCCCTTTTATTAAATCTAATATTTTACCACCAAAATCCATATTTCTAAGTTTAAATATTAGAGCCATATGGGATACCAGATAGTAGGCTTTAGATAAATTGATGAAACGGATCCAGGTTTCCAAGCAAATCAATTTTCTTATTTTTACAATTTCATATAATGTTTTGGCTTGGGAAAAGTATTATTCTCGAGTCCGAAATTCTGCTAGCTTTTTATTTATAAATCCATAATTTTCACACATTTTAGAAATTTTATTGGTTAATATTTTTGCCGAAATTTTTATGGAAGTCAGTAAAAGCGATATACCACAATAATTATTGGGGTCTTTTAAGTTAACTTTTTTTTGGAATAGTTAAAACAATGCTGATTGTTATTTTTTCCGGAATTTGCGCTATATCACAAATAATTTTCAAAATTCTAAATATTATTTTGGCTACATTTTATATTTGGGAGCCTTCAGAACTAATTAATTTCTGTATTTAATTTGGAACTTCATTTATTCCAGGCGATTTAATATTTGTAATTTTCCCGAGTGCAAATTTATATCGTACCAAGTAAAATAATCATCGCATTCTGGGAAGATTTATATATCAAAACTTAATTATGATTCCCATTTTTCAGTAGATCTACTATTCCCAGTATGGTTCTTGGCAAGATTCTTAAAAATTTTCACCTAGATTTTGAATTTAAATAAATTATCTGTTACAATGTATTGTTTGGAACAATTATAGAGTCCAAAGCGAGGCTGGTTCTTATTTTTCCAGTAAAAAATTCGATGAAATACCACATTTTTTGCGACTCGTTAGTTGATAAATATTCATTAATACTCATAAGCTTTTTTTGGTAAAAATTTTTTGAATCCTGTTTTTTTGCTTTTTCAGAATCATTTTTCGTCTTTATATATGTTTCTATATCGATTTTAGACTTAGTTAATAGCCTAAAATCTTTTTGTTTATTTTTATTTTCTTAGTTGTTTTACGTGACAAAAAATTTTTTTGATCGGCGGGATCGGTGTGGTAGGTCACAGCACCTAATCATTCATATCCATTCCATAATATATCAATTAAATCATTAGTACTTTGATTTATGTCGAATCGATCGGTATCCAATAGATCGAATCGGCTACTTGGAATTAATTGTTCTTTGGTTAATTCAATTTTTTTGATGTTAATTATAATTTTTTTCGCTGTCTGGTAATGGATATATATCCCATTCAGTAGAAATATTGATATAGTCAGATATATCTAAAAAAATTTGGTAGTACACCAATTCGGCCTCGAGCCTATTCTATAATAGAATATATGTTCTATCATTCGAATCATATAATTTTTATTCCACCTAGAGCCCAATGAACTTGACAAACTGGAGTGTTCAAAGTTAATTCTAGATTATTCCAGAAAATTTTCATCATAATAATATACATATTGAAATCACCTGTAAACATTATTTCATCCTTTGTATCATTTTTTTTTAAAAAAATGAATTTCATTCACTGTACTTTTTTTCTTTAATCCCAAGGAATTTTAAGTAAATTGACAACATTTATCCTAAAAAGTTTGTTTCTTTTTTTCTTCCTCGGATTACCCAAACCATCTTTGTATGTTGGTTTAAAAACTCACTTATACTCAAACCCGGTTGATTTCTGACCCCTATCAGAAGGCCATTACCGCCTCTAGTCAGATCAGTTTTGATTTCGATTTTTGTGCATCCAGGTATCCTACAGTGGTAATATATTTTACTTCGAAAAATTTAATGTAGTTATAATATTTCTGGTTTTAATTTTTTTATTAAGAGATCGAGCTCTGTTTTTCAGATTTAATTGAGCAAATAATGAATGAAATTACCATCAAATTAATTTTTATCACTTATAAAAAAAATTGCATTTGTGCTTATTTTTTTTCATGAATTTTTTGTTTAATTCATCCTAATCTTTGATCATAATTACATTTGGACTCTAGTTATATCAGATATTTTTATATTTAATTTTGATCCGTTAACTGTATATGCTTCAATTCTATATTTTTTGTCTTTTTGTTTGACTTTTCTGACTTTAAATTCCTGAGTTTTGAGGTTTGTCTGATGCAAAAAGTGATTTTTTACAGTTTTAGCACTCAGCTCGGGATAATTAATAATTAAAATTTTGTTGTTTTTTTTTCGGTTTATACTAGACTTTTATCATTTTTCACATCCATTAAATTTGTTTTTGATGTGATGGAGATTTTATTGCTCCATGGGCGTTCCAGGTAGATGGGAGAGTCTTTTATTTTCCAAGTGCTCAAAAACGGTGTTTTCTACCTCCATAAATTCATTTATAGTGATGCTGCCGTTTCTAGCATTTTTAGCTGCTTCGGTATATTTTTTATCAATGGGGTCAGATTCGCTATAATATTCATCATCACTGAGCCCCGGTTCTTTTTTGATTTTTTTATAATATGAATTTGATCAGAAGTCAAAATCAGACAATTCGGATGATTTGACATCCCCAAATTAATCATCCGATTCCAATGCTGTCATATTTTCTTTGTAGTTTGGTTCAATGAGAAACATATCATCTCTCGGCTTATTTTATTTTTTATTAGCACATCTTTATCACAATATTTAGTATATTCTTTCATATTTAAGGGTCTTTCTGGGATCGGGGAGGTATCTGATATTTTTTTGGGACTTTTGATGATTTTAATCTTCATGCTTTTAATATCATTGGGCATATTTTTTATAGTGCTATGTTTTTCCTTTGGAAAAATTTTAATATTCACTTATTTTTCTTTATTTCTGACCCCTGACTTGCAGCTAATGACTCTTGATTCGGGATAGTAGATTTTGATTTCTTTTTTTTTTTATGTGAAATTTATTTTAAAAGTTAATAAAAAGATATAAAAAATGATTTAAAAAAATTTCTCCCAACTCCGCACTATCACTCTAGCAGCTCCATACCTCGAGTCCATTGGTTCAAGGGGGGTGGTAAATCACTTGACTCTGGAACTTAAGTGTTCGTGGCACGCGGATGCCAATCAGAGATTTTGCTGTTTCCATCTCAAATTTTGATCTGCGGTGTGCTTTGAGCTGAACTAAATTATGTTTAAACCCCCCCCCCCCCAAGAAGTTTTTCAACTATCCTCAACCTGGATTCATTAAAATTAGAAAGTTGTTTTTTTATGTCTGAACGGTTCGGTGGTGATATGAACCGGTCGATAGTTTCGTTTCGCTGTCTATCCCATCGAGAAAATTTTAATAAGATGTGATCAACGGTCTCAGGCAGTTCGATTTTGCAGATGGGGCAATTTTTTTTAAATTTTTTATCTAAAATTTTCGTATTTGATAGTCGCTGGACGGTCCGGAAGGTCCCCATTCGCATTTTTCCTATGTCCTGGAGGCCAATTTTCAGGTCAGGATACAGCAGCTGAAGATTCATCCAGTTTCCTTTCCAGCCTATTTTTCGGCCCACCATCCACTGGTGGATTTTAGACCGGTTATTTTATCTTTTCCTGTCGTCTATTGTGATTGTGGTTTCACCTTTTGAATTTTGAACACAAAATTTTTTTATCCATCTGGCACTGCCGGTCACTCAGCTGACCATTCTGTCCCTGATGGGCGACTTAATGATGTCATCTTCTTCAAACTGGCTTTTTTTTTTAGCTCTTTGTGATTTGATTTATAGTGTCCGCTTTAATTAAAAAAACTGCATTCTGCTTTACATCCCTGATAAAGTAGGTTTATTTTTTTATCATCGTAAATTAGGAATAGTGGTAGTTCTGTTTCTGCATCATTTTTGTAGAAAAAAATTTGGATACCATAGGCAAAAATATCTTGTTGCCCTTTATAGCCAATGCGCTGATTTTTTTTAGTGTTCCAATCGACCCCAATTAAGTTTTGATCATTTCAGTTATGGATATAATATCCATATCATTGTAGTTTTGTATGTTGATTACATTCACTTTCTCCTCATACCAAACTGTATGATAAAATTCGATTTTCTTTCCATCAAATATAATATATTTTTTCATTAGCTCTTCAGCA
>LSSL01000290.1:0-15302 GCA_001953115.1 Smittium mucronatum | reverse complement strand
TTCGTATTTGATAGTCGCTGGACGGTCCGGAAGGTCCCCATTCGCATTTTTCCTATGTCCTGGAGGCCAATTTTCAGGTCAGGATACAGCAGCTGAAGATTCATCCAGTTTCCTTTCCAGCCTATTTTTCGGCCCACCATCCACTGGTGGATTTTAGACCGGTTATTTTATCTTTTCCTGTCGTCTATTGTGATTGTGGTTTCACCTTTTGAATTTTGAACACAAAATTTTTTTATCCATCTGGCACTGCCGGTCACTCAGCTGACCATTCTGTCCCTGATGGGCGACTTAATGATGTCATCTTCTTCAAACTGGCTTTTTTTTTTAGCTCTTTGTGATTTGATTTATAGTGTCCGCTTTAATTAAAAAAACTGCATTCTGCTTTACATCCCTGATAAAGTAGGTTTATTTTTTTATCATCGTAAATTAGGAATAGTGGTAGTTCTTTTTCTGCATCATTTTTGTAGAAAAAAATTTGGATACCATAGGCAAAAATATCTTGTTGCCCTTTATAGCCAATGCGCTGATTTTTTTTAGTGTTCCAATCGACCCCAATTAAGTTTTGATCATTTCAGTTATGGATATAATATCCATATCATTGTAGTTTTGTATGTTGATTACATTCACTTTCTCCTCATACCAAACTGTATGATAAAATTCGATTTTCTTTCCATCAAATATAATATATTTTTTCATTAGCTCTTCAGCATCTGCAACTGAATGGAATGTAAAGTGGGTAGAGGGACCTTGTTATTGAGCGTTTTTCGTTAATGAAATTATTCGATTTTATTGGCTAATTTAATTTAAAAAAGTCTTAATGAGAGAGAGACACACATTATATATGATATGAATCATTTCAACTAATGCAAATCGTTTTATTCAAGAAAAATATCTCGATTTAATTTCGATAAACTTTTGGGAGGATCAGACTGCTTACTAGGATAATAATTAAAAGTTTGTAATTTTTATTGCCATCATTTAAAATAAATTATTTTTTGTGAAATTCTACTTTCTGTTATTATTAATACGATCGATTTTAAAAGGTTTGGAATCCGGGTACTTAATTAAAAACTTCTTGTAAATTACAAAAAGAGAATATTCTGAAATTCGGCATCAGTCCTGCCATTTGTTTATCCAAACGGAATTCATCACTCTAAAAGATAAATGTTGACATATGTAGTGTCCTTTAATGGGTATTTATTTACACAAAAACTACGGCTAAACTCAAATATGTAAATTTTTAGGAAAGTAGTTGGAATGCTTAATCATACTTAGGAATCAAACTATGGTGCGAAACGGGTCCTGGGAGTAAGTTGGATGTTATTTTATAAGTTGTGGGATCAAAGAAAACCCAATTTTTACTAGGTGTTAGCACAAACCCTCTGGCATAATTAAACTTTAGTACTTCTTTCTCTGGATCATAAAGGGCTGTCTCAGACTCAGGGTCCTCAAGAATTTGTTTGGATTGTGGCTGGATGAAATCTGGGCCTTCTTTCCTAATAACCTCGTCTGCACACATCGATATTGCTAATTTTATATAATTTGTAAACCCTAGAGGTGATTTAATTTTTGTTTTGATTTTCAAAATATGGTCTTCAGTTTCCTCTCCTGTGGTATCACTGTGGGATTTGTATGAATTTTCACTTTTGCCAGTTTTTTCATATTTTTTTGACTTGAACTCGGAAATATACAAATTTAGTATATAATCTGATAATCTATCGTCAAAATCTGGAGATGAATGAGATTTGCCGCTATTCTTAATGAATTCAATTATAGAGCTCATGAAATATGGAGTGTATACAATATCTTTTAAAAATCCCTCTCTAGCTAAACAACCTTGCAAAGCAATCATGGTTTGAAGGTGGGAGCTAACAACAGTTTTTGTGGGTTTGTTTACAAATGAAGAATATATGTGAATAGATAGCTGTTTTGTTAAAATAGATTCAGGATCGATATACTTATTCCAATAATCTATCAAGTTATTCATTTTTATTTTCTTCAGATATTTAATATCTGTCAAATTCCAGGAAAAGTCATAATAACCAGATTTTATTTGGCCAATAAAATTTGAAGATTCTTCATACATATTCTTAGGCTTCTCCTCTCTTTTATTAATCAGCGAGTTTAGATGTTTATCCAAATCAAGTTGAGTCATTTTCAAAATAAATGACTTGTAATTCTTTAAAAAATTTGAGATTCTCAAATCAACATATTCTGGGTTTGATTCGCTCTGAACGACGAATGTCAATCCAAGAGGATTAGAGAATGATAGACTGGCATAAGAACTAGCAATATACCCTAATTGTTCTTTTGTCCTTATTTGGTCGAAGAATGGTTCCTGTAAAATATTTAAAATAAGACCTAAAAGGGCTCTAGAGTAACTGCTTACAGAAGGAGCAAATATTAGTCGCATCACTGAATTGTTCAAATTATTCTCTGATGAGGACTCACTAGAACAAATGAATTTTCCAGATTGATGATCGACGGGTCTGTTAAAAACTCTTTCAGAAACTAAAAAGGCACTTGACTTCATTATGTCCAGGATACTGTCGGAAATTTTCAACGATTCGTGCTCATCGAAATTACCTAAAACCAAAATCTGCAAATAGGTTTGTTTGAACAATTTTGATCTAAATTCTTTTAAAAGATCGATAGTTAATAGTTTTGCTGTTGATAATTTGTCAGTGTAACGCCATTGGTTCTCTATTGACAAATAGTTGTTTAGAAACCCTGCTTGCTTCCAAGGCTCGGCATGGGCGTTATTTTGCATGTTACGCACAACATTTTCCTTATTTATAACAAACTCATCCTCCTTGATTTCAAGATTGCGCATGTTATCAAGTACGACGAGTAGGAGTTCACCCAATTTGTCGTTATACCCCTCTACCAATACTGAGATTCCGTTAAAAGTTTCATTGATAGAAATTCCAAAACCAGCAACTTTAGCGTTGTAGGTTATTTTGTTTATTGAGTCAAATACAGTTTCAATAAACAACCGGCATAGCAAAGCTGATAAGGGTGACGAATATGTTTCAGGAGCTACAATATTTAGGCAAATAACCCCTCTAGGGAGATTAAATCTATCATCTTTTTTAAACCACAACTCCAATTGATCATTTTTAGTCAATAAAAGTGGTTCAAGAAGAGGATTTGGGCTAACGATGGTTTTAAGGCTAAGGTCTTCGGGTATAAATTTGTTAGGAAAAGGCAAATGCAAATGTTGAATTATATCCTTAGGCAGAGAGTCTATAGAATTATCCATATCATCTAACAGAGTTTTGGGCAAATCTTGAACCTCGTATTCTACCTTGTAGAACTCTTCAAAAGATGGTTTTGTGATTTTTTGATCTTTAAGAACAATTACAGCTCTGTAATTCTTGGAATTCAAAAGTTCTATTCTGTCTTCGATTGAGTTATAATCAAATTCAGTAACCAAAGATTGGCCAGATATAGCCATTTCAGGTGGATAGTAGTTATTATGTAGAGCTGTTGATAAGGTGGTTGAGAAATTAATTATTTCCTGTTTTTCTTCGAATCTAAAGTCTATTTCACTCGTTTTCATTAACTAGCCGAAGATGTAAAAACAAAAATATAATTATAATTATAATCATGTAAGATATACAGACTTTTTACAATGAAAACCATTAATTACCTCGTCAAAGTACCACCTTTGAGGGCCCGCCTCCCTAATTAGTCTTATGTAAGCGAATATGATGGTTATTATCTCCTTGTATTTGTCAACCCCAGCTTCAGTCAAGCTGATATTTATCTTGAAGGAAGAAAAATCACCGCCGTATGACCCAGAACAGCTAGTCATTATTTCAGACGCCCAACCTTTAGATTTGAGAAGAGAAAGAATAGAACCATCTGCTTCATGTCCAATGAGATTGGCTAAATAACTAGAGGGCTATTTGGTATAGATTGTTTTATAAAAACTTTTATGCTAAGGAGAGAAGAGGATAAAATTAAATAAATTACTTTAGTCTTGAATAAAGATTGCTCATCAGGGAAAGGAAAGATTAATTTTAAGGTACGTTTATCACGTATACTCTTTGCCAATATAACTTTTCCAAGACATTCTGATGATAGTGGATGATCAGTAGGAGACTTGTAAGTAATCCCTTTACTTTTAATAGGAGAGAATTTATTTACAACCATGTTCTCAAGCTCAGTTAAAGACTCTATGAATTGCATAATAATAGGAATTATAAAAATCGTCTACTTTTTAAATAAATTTTTACCTTTCCCAACTACAACCAACTTCATAATATCTGAACTGTAAAATTTTTCGTAAAACTCTAATAGCTTTTCTCTTAAATGAACACTATTGGGATCGGAAGACTTCAACAAAGTTTTATAATTACCTAAAAGAAAGATTGAGAATAAATCAAAAAACGAGAAAAAAAATTTTTCTTGCGAATACCTGAAGAAAAATAACTGAATGGATGATCTTTTTTTAAAAGAGATTTTTCTAGCTGATGAATTCTCCAAGAGTCATTCTGGAGGTTTTTTTTAAATTCTAAAAAAAATTTGAGCAAAATACAGTTGATAAAATCTTAATGATAAAGATACAAAATGAATACAATACACCAATTTACCTGAATCTACAGCGTTGAGTTCCCTTTCGACACAATTAGGTAAAAGCAAAGGTGAAATAAAAAATTGGGCAAATCTATCCAAGGCTCCTTCGAGATAATTTTGTGAGATCTCGAAGTAATAGCAAGTGTTTTCTGTGTCAGTATAAGCATTGGAATGACCCCCGTGAATCGAAAGATACTAAAAACAAACAAAGAATTTTTTGTAATAAGGTAAAAACTTATATATATTTCTGAAAATAACCTTGCTGTATTCGTTTTCCTCGGGGTACTTTTCGGTGCCCTAAATAAAAAAAAGTGGAAATTAAGGAAATGGAATCAACTATTGGAAAATAAAAGATCGAGGCGACAGTTGGGTATTATCAGTACCATGAAGAGCATGTGCTCGCAAAAATGAGCTAGGCCCATGTAATCCTTGGGATCGGACAAACTTCCAACCTTGACATTCAGTGCAGCACAGGATTTATTCTCCTTTGCATCCTGAGCCAGGAGCACTACTAAGCCATTTTGAAGTCTGATCAAAGAGTAATTGCGATTATCGCTTGTAGATTTCTGGATAGGAGCCTTAGTGAATTCAAAGTAAGGAATTCCCTGGTCAGAAGTACGCAAAGAGAACCCTTCTGGTATTTCAGAGGGTGGAACGCTAGAAATTTTGGAACCTGGAATCTCGACCTCACAGTCCTTGATGCTTTGCATTTTAAGATATTACAAAGAAATAAAGATAGCTAATAATCTAAGATGAAGTCTCTAAATTTATAGTGAATTTTCAAAGTTTATTAACAGCTACAAATTAAATCTTTAAAGAAATTGATGGCAGTGTATAGATGGTGTCAAAAGAATTTAAATTGGATCAAATCGGGTAATGAAAAGCCACTGTTATGCATTTATAGAAAATAAATAGCTTCATTTCTCGACTCATTACAAATATAGTGAGTTTGACTGTTAACTGTTGGCTAGATTTGAAAGATATTCCAATGAAACGTTCTCATTGTCAATAAACTATGCAAACAATGCCTTAATGATGAAGCATATGTAAAGGATAGCTAGATCAGCTTCCAAATATGGAGCTTAGATGAGTCAGGTATATTTCACATAGAAGGCTCCTTTGAAAGCGGGTTATTTTTTTTTGCTATTTAAATTATTGGATATATTGATAGGGTATGTTATTTTGGAAATGATGTTCATCAAATTTACCAATAAAAATGGTGCTACATATCAACCATTGGCCAATTCCCCATTGATCACCAATAATAACAGCCCATTGTGAATTTCATTTGTTGATTGACAAAAAGTTTGAATACTTTGTCATGGTTCAGAGCACAAAATAGTAAAAATCCAATTGAAAGTAAATCTCTTTCAAAAGGAATTACACTAGAAAAAAAAGCATCTCTTTATAATCAATAATATAATAAAGAAGTTTACATTGGTTCCCAATCTATGCTATATTTCGTTGTGAACTAGAATTAAAACCCCAATAGCCCCTTATAGGGATTAACAGATAATTATACTGAATTAGTTATCCGATCTCAGAGCTGATTCACCTGGAACTGTGCTTAACTTTAAATTTTATTGATTAAATATGCCAATTGATATTGATCCGCATTTATTCCGTTTTATTTTTCTATTCATATAAATAGCATTTATCATAATCTAAATTAAGATGATTACAATAACGTGTCTGTTTTCAATATTCAATTTATATTCTATACTTTTCTCTAAAGATACTTTGAGCGAAACAGTGTTAATAGACTGCTGGGAAAATATGTTGATTTAAAATGTCAAATATACCATATTCCTTTTAATGAACATAGAAAGCTGTACGTTCTTTCAGGGATGAGTTCATCTCCAAGAAATGAGTGACACTATCTCATCTGAATAGGGCATTATTCTCAAAACCAAATGTGCTTGGGTAATTTCCATTTAACAAATGAATTTTTTCCTTTTTTACAGGATGTTTCCGAATTTTTTCAAGACGCAAAATAAATGCTATTCTATTTCCGTGAAATTTATGTCAAATATCTCTCCGTTGGATCTTACCGAATAGTTACGTTCTATTTGTTTTTAAATTCATTGTTATGCATTTATTCTTGGATCATTTCAAATTAATCCGACCCCACCTATATTAACCCCTTCAGGGCTGATGATGCAAAATTGATTTTCATTTTACGATCAATGCTATCATGAGATTAATAAATTTTGCATATTATTGGATAAATCAAATCTTTGGAACAACTGTAATAGTTAATATACACAAATAGGAGTAAGACAAGAACTTGGGTCCGGAAAGGGTTAATTGGAACAGGAAATTTAGTTATATTTGCACATATATACGTTGATTATTCACTGATAATCTCTGAACACTAAATATCACATTATAAAATGCTATTAGTCAAATGGTTTCTTTTAAAAACGTTTTGGAAAAATAAACGAAATTCTTTTAATTCGGAAGTCTTTAAGTTTTTGTTAATTTTACCTAGAACTTGTTTAACCTCGATAAACTTGTAGTCCTTTTTCCTATTCCAGTTCTCTATCTAACCTCTTTGTTGATACTTTGTGTTTCGGTATTTAACTATAAGGTATCTTTGTTCCTCCTAACCCAACTGAATCTCTTTTTGTTAATTTCAATCATAAAACTCCCATTCAAAAACATCGCGGATCTCTATAATGAAAAATTCGGAAATTTCCAGGTAAATTTCAAGGAAAGATCCCTTGCTAATTTCTAATGTATTTAAGGTGATGGGTAGGTTGTTTAACTGAAATTAATTTAGAGAGCCCCATCATCTATTTATCTAGTAGGACTTTTACTTTTTTTGATTAAATAAAAAATATCAAAATTAAATAGTGCAAATTTTGTTTAATTTCTCTTACACTCATATCTAGTCTATTATTTTTCAAAGTAATCTAAATGATATATTATTAATATTTTTAGTTTATTTTCAATAACCCCCCTCCCCTCTCAATAACATTCATATTTTTCTTTCCATTAGAAAATATGCAGAATGAAATGATATTATTCGTATTAATTAATATATATATATATATATATATAATATATATTGCAATATGGTAACGAATTGGTGGCATAGAGCTAATTCGATGAAAATTAAAAATCTCAAAACTCTCATTTTGTGATGATCACTTAACCCAAAAACATAAATTTATAGACTCAGAACCCTAAAATTTTAATTCCTTTATATTTTTGGTATTTAAACGACTGATAATATTTAAAATATCATAACAGAACATTATTTTTTAGATAAAGTGTTCTTAGTGCTATTTAAACATTTAAAGGTATTATTGTTTTGGTATATTGATAATTAAAAACACTATTGGATCTAAGATTGACATAAATTAGCTATAGCATCTGCTGGTGAGCTTCCTATATATAGCCATGGAGAAAAATTGAAAAAAAAATTCCCAGTTATAATTAAAACTTTCGATAAACCATAAATAATCTAATCTATCAACATTATCAATTAACATGGATAAGGAGTCGATATTAATATGATAAAAACTTATTTTTATATATTAGTTTAAATCAGCTCCCCATTTAATTAAAAGGGTGATAAGGAAACAAGTTAAAGATGAAATTTTAATTTAACTATATATGAACGAACAAAAAGATACCCACTTCTATAATATTGCTAGCTTTATATATCTTAGGGGCGGTGATAGATAAAGTCAAAAACAAGACCACGATTACAAAGGAATTATAATTCCTTGGATTTATAAAGTCTGATATTAAATCCATAACAAATCCCCACTAGAATATCATTTCACTAATTCTCCAAAAATTCTAATGAAAAAAAAATATCAGGAAAATCGTTCAGTTTCCATAATCGTTCATGCAAAACATATACCATGAAGCAATACTTCTATAAGGAGCCCATCTTTTAGAAAGATCAACCAGCTCCTTATGATTTGGTGATTTTTTGGAAAAATGGACATCAAAGTGTCGACACATTGCTTTTTTAATCTCTAAATCCAGTGTGGGTATCACATCTAATCTGCTGAGATAGAACATTAAGAACATATCTACGGTCCACTATAATTATTCTTCAGTTAGATGCAGCTTAATATTAAAGTAAATAATATAAAAAACACACCTGCCCAATACCTCTGATTTTAACTAGCTCTTGTGAAATCTCAGAGTCTGTCATTAAATCGAAATCTTCATCTTGAATTTTATTAGATTTGAAGTATTCGGCCAGAGTCAAAATATATTCTGATTTTTTATAAGTCAACCCCGCAGCTCTAAAATCCTCCACATCATAATTTAATATACTTTCAGGTGTAAGGATAAAATCTGTAATATTTTTGCTTATTATATTTTCATATTCTTTTGCATCCTTAGAAAATTCAATTATCTTTTTGTTATCAACCATAGGAATCCCAAATTTCTCTTTAAATCTTAAAAATATTGTGGAGCCAGCATCCGCTGATATTTGTTGATAAATTATGGACCTTGTTAGTGATTGGAAAGAAGATCTTTCTTTATTTCCATAAAACAAGAATGATGGCTTAGGGCTTTTGCTAATCAGGTCCAATATCTTTGGGTCGTTTTTTGAGAAATGAGCTAGAGCATTTTTTAATATTATCTCAGAGCTAACTCCTTCTATTTCAAGGGGTGATTCATAAAGACCAGTAACACTTGAATAGATAGATTTTGGTGGAACTCTTCTGTGTTTGGCTACTTTTCTTTTTTTACTAGATTCCGCAAAGTTAATATCACTAATCAAAAGATAAAGGTTAATATTAAATGAATCTAAACAAAGAAAAAGTTTGATATAAAAAATGAGATATATCAAATAGAGGGAATATTTTTGGTTTGGCGAGATTCTATAAATGTATCCTTGCCTAGATTTTCTCTTCGGGTCAACCTCTTTCTTGTTCACCTTTGAGCTCTCAAGTTGGGTGAGCTTCTGATCGTTACTATTCTCGAATCTTAGTACGATCTTACATATCCCCTTGGAAACAGTCATTTTACGTATTGATTTAGCTAAATATTATAAGTTGGTATATCCTATTTGCGAAATGATTTTCACTATAGAATTTTTATAGATCAAAGAGAAAAATGTATTACAATATCTTTTTCGAAACATAGTAAGATTTATATATTTTATTTTCTTAAATATTTTATTTTTCATAAAATAAATTATCTTGTGCGCCTTAAAGTTTGTAGCTTTGCTATGCTTTTTGTCATAAGATTATAAATTTAGTATTTCATTTCTCTGCGCTCAAAAAAAATCCTATCCCATTCCAATGGAACCAATTTCTTGATTTGTAATAATATCCTCCCAAAAATATAATTGGTTTTTCATAGGCGAGTCGTTTACCCAATAATGTGAAATGATAATGTCCAGGAAATATTCCTTCCTCTACATGCCCAGAGCGTTCTATGTACGTCGATTTGTTGAAGTTCGGAGAAGTTTATATGGAAATTCTTTATATTAGCCAATAAATGGTATAAATATCCAATATAAAAGTAAGGTGTAGTAAATATTGACCAATATCGTTTTACACTTTAGATTTATTTTTATCGAAATCTAGCATAAGAAGCAAGTGATATTTTTTTTCACCTGTTTATTGGAGAAAAAATTATCTCGCTGAAGAAGTGTGCATTCTAAAATATGAACCTTTCCAATCATTTTCTACAAAAATAAATCAATTAAAGAATGTGTATATTGTAGCACAATATCTGTCATTGCTTGGCAGAAAAATTCCTAATCTAATTGAAATGCAGCGATTCTATTAGAAATACCTCAATTTTAACTAAAGCCAAAGCGATTAGTGGAAAGTAATTGAAAGTATTATAAATTACCTAAAAAGGGTTATGAGCATATTCTTCTCCGTGAAAAATTAATTTCGATAAAGGGGGGTGCTATGAAATTAGTTTTTTTGTCTTTTTTTTCTTTTAATTCGTTTTTCTAGAGTTCTTACTGATTTTTAAAATATTTTATATCAATTCATTGAAAAAAAAAAGAATAAGATATTATTTAAATTTAGAAATTCAAAATTTCGAAGATTAAATATTAACATATGATGATTTTGAGCTCAAATTTATATCAGAAAAACAAATAATAGAGCGCAAATTTTTATATGCTACCGTCGTTATCTATACGCTGATTTTTTTTAAAATAAAATTTTGATTTTTACTTTTACTTTTAAGAATAGAACATTTAATAAAATAAGGGGGAAAAATTGATATATAGCAAAATTAAGTTTTACTGTACCAAGTTGATACAAGTTTTGATTTAAGATTTAAAATTAGATAGTAAATTTATATTTTCGATAAAATTAAGTCACTTTGATTCAAAAAATAAAATTATTAATCCATTGAATATTAATCTTTTCACTTCTTGAAACGAATTTATTTTATTTTATGGAGATAAAAACATGATTTAGTTCTTTTTTTTACCATGAATACAAATTTTATTTTTATTAAATAAAACCCACAACACTATTTATACTCGTCTTTTTCTAAGTGAAACAATACTCTGATCTATTTTGTTATTTTTTATGTCTGTTATTTACATTTCGTCGATTTAAAATCCAAATAAATAAAATATTTAGGTCATATTTATATCTCACATCTCATTTCATTTTTTAACTAAAAAATTTAATTTATTTAAAATTTTTGAAAAAATATCATCAATTTTGAAGATACTTCCCTCAAGTGATATTGATCTTCTTTTCCCAATTAATGTCTGAAAATAGGGATATAATTAATTTTTCTGCTTATAAAGGATAAACTATTTTCAAAAAATTGATTTTATTGAGTAACCATCACAAATTAATATTAATCCTATTAATCTAGATATACTATTAAAATTTTTATTTTATTTTTTTACAGAATAGGACTCATTATTTTTCCATGGTTAAAAATTTTTTCTCCTTTTTATTTTTTTTACAACGATTTAAGATTTCCTATTTGTTTTTTTATTAATTTTATGTGTATAGAGGTGCCAAATTTTAATTCTCTCATTGTGAGGCGAAATTTTTCAACGTAAAAATTCAAATTTATTCAGTTTGCGGGAGTTTCTAGGATCTCTCCAAGATTTTTCTCCAACTTTAATTTATTAAATCTTTTACAAATAATAAATTAGTTAATACTGATTATAACAATACTGACTAAAATACTCCGTTTTAAGATTTTTTTAAATGTTAGGGTCTATATACTGAATTCGGTAATAATCACAGTTTATTATTTTCAGTAAAACCTCTAATTATTTTTTTAATAAATGACTAACCTTAGTGCCAAGATTGTTAAATTTGGGTTTTCAATAATTTATTCATGAATCCATATCAACACTCTTGCTTCTAGAAAAAAAATTAAACTTTTTAGTCTCTAGATAATAAATCGCTGTAAAGTTACTAAATCATCACATTTAGCTGTTAAGGTATTTCGTTTTTCGTTTTTTCTTAATTTTTTTTTCTTTTTGCAGATTTATTGTGATAAACCATCCTAATGAAACAAAATTTCTGGAAATCTCAGAAAACCAATGTTTAAAATTGATAAAAAAAGTTCCTCTGATGAAAAAAAACAATCAAAATATGCTATTTTTATATTAAATTGGTTGTAATAAATGTATTTATATCAACTATTACTTATAAAATTCATATTTTATTTTGGATAATCACATCTCCATCTGTTAATTCTTTTATCTCACCTCTTGTGATTATAAAATCCTTGAGATATCACAATTAAGGAATCATCCCAATTTTATTTTATTCATAAAATAAACATTTTAAAGCCACTGAGATAATTTTATATATTCCGACAAATAAAAAATTTTCAAGTAAAAAAAATTATTAAGGAAAATGAAAAAAATAATTTCCACTGATTAAGTTTATATAATTCGAATATATCCTATTTTTTCCCATGCAACAATTCATATAGATTTATCTGATTGTTTTCTGAATATTTGAATTGAATAACATTTATCTTTATATATATATGTTGTAGTTGATTGTCCATTTTAGCCTTGATTTAACCTCCTACGTGGAATGATCACTACTGGTTTAATTTTAATTTTTATTGGACAATAAATTTTATCTTCAATGGATTTTAATATTTCTTCATATTATTTTATGGGGAACATTAATAAAGTATTAGCACCGTCTTCCGATTAAAATAAAAATAATTTATGTTCTAAAAACGAACTAATATATGAAAATAATTTGGGAGGAAAAGTCTGTTTCCAAAAAAATGATTTTTACGTTATTCACTTTTATCTTTTTTTTTTTTCACTGAATAAACAGGTATCTAATTTGGATTATTTATAATTAAATATATTATTGAGATAAATTAACCTCAAAATAAAGAGAAATATCGCATACATTGTTTTAAATTTTCAAAAAAATATTTTAATTAAAATAAATTTCTAATGTGGAGCCAAGCCCTGTTTAAATTTATTAATAAAGAGCGACTTTATAGCATATATATATTATCGGAAAATATTCCACCCCCCCCCCCTACAGAAATTCTGCTACAGGAGAATGATGGAATAAATTTAAATTGTAAAATATCTGTTCTATAACGATATTTATCATTAAAAATAAAGAAGATGCCATCAAAATTAGTTTTCTATCTTTTGTGGAGGAAATTACGATGTTTTTTATTTTAAATATTAGTACTATTTTTTTATATCTGTCCATTTTCTAGGATTTTAAAGATATATAATATTATTTTTTTCTTCATGTTATTTCTCTTAGTTTCTAAATTCATTAAAAAAATGCAATTGGCAAAAAAAAAATTATCTATACAGGATTTGGAATTTTTCGAAGCTAACGAACCAATTTGCAAAAAATATATAATATGCTTATAAATTTTTTTATCAAGCTTTATATAACTATTAAAAAAAATTTATAGCTGAAAAAAAATTTTCTAAATCTTATGAGGCCATTTTTATATAAGCGGGAAATTTCATATTAGTTTAATATTACTCTAAAAGCTTTATTAAAATTAAAAAAAAATAAATTATAAAAAAGGAACAAATTTAATCAAATTAGGTTGTTTTTTTATAGAATCAATAAAAAAAAAAGTCTTATATCCTTAATTCGAGTTTTTTATTTTAAATTTATTAAAAAAGGTAAATTAAGTTTTCGAGTTGAGACTGTAATATTTAAAATCCCCTTTTGAAAAATTATAAGAAAAAAATCGTTTTTAATTTAAATAAACTAAACTATTTACTTTATTTTTCAATAATAAATTGTTCTTCGAATGTTTAAAATTGTTACTACTGCAATTCAGAAAGAAATAAAATATATGATAAAAAAAATAATCAACATAAATTTAATATATTCATAAAATTACCTGCTATTAAAAAAATAGGATTATAGTTATTTTTAAAATCATTCATATCCATAATCAAATGTATTTACCCCCAATAATTTTAAGACTTTAGTACATATTTCTGAAAATAATTTTTTTTTATTCTAATTGGAAGAAAGTGTTAATACTTTAATAATATTGGACATAAAATAATTCTAAAAAATAAAGAAAATTCAATTGAAATAAATTCTATTATCCATTAGATTTTTTATTTATTAAAATAATATTCATTTTAAGTAGATGTTTAAATCACGGCTAAAATTTTAAAGTCTCTTAAAATATATATATATATAACGATACTTTATATAAATGATTAAATTAAATTAATTTTGCGCGATTTTAATAATTTATTTTTTATAATGGCTATATATTTTTTTACAAATCAAAAATATTATTATCGATAAGACTAAATATATAGAATATGTAGTGTGTAAAATTAACTGAGATAATATATTTACTTAATAAAAACTTCTCAATTTTTTTCATTTAATTAATCAAAAATTTTAATTCAGATATTTAGACTTAATTTCTTTGAAAATTAATGATTTTTTTTATTGACTCAACAATAAGCTCAATATTTCAAGAATAATTTCACTGGTTTCAAATATCATTAAAATATTTTTTAGGTTTTTGAATTTGAAATATATTCTGAAATAGATGTCAGATGTGTCGTATACTAAGTTTAATAAAGGTTATTTTAGTTAAAGCTCAAAAAACATTGAAGAAATGATATTTTAAAAAATATTTTAAACCGCTAAATTCAAAAAATCAGTGATTTAATTATCAATAAAGTTGATTTTACTTTAATAAAAAAGATGAAGAATAAATGAGGTAGAGATCCTCTAATCAACTACTATATTATATTTTTATATGGATATAATATTTAATTGGTAATTTCAATATAAATTGACTAATTATTGACTCAAGAAATTACGTTTTTTCGATATAATAAATTTAACTTTATTTTTGAGCTAATATATCGATGTTTATTAAATATTATAGGTACAGAGGTGAATAATCCAAAGTTATACTTAAAACATAGTTCACCCTTTTTCCTTTTTTTACTGAAATCTTAATTAAATTGCTCATCCATTTGTTTTCCATTCAATATAAATTGGTTTATATACCATTATTTAATTTTAGAGCAATTAATTTAAATAAGAAAGCTTCGAAAACAAAGCTTCTAGTTTTTCTTTCTTTTTTTTAAACTAGAAATATAGAAAGTAATCAATAATCAATAATCAATAATCAATAATCAATAATCAATAATCAATAATCAATAATCAATAATCAATAATCAATAATCAATAATCAATAATCAATAATCAATAATCAATAATCAATAATCAATAATCAATAATCAATAATCAATA
>LSSL01000287.1:56842-70583 GCA_001953115.1 Smittium mucronatum | reverse complement strand
GATGATCGAGATAGTAATACTTCGGTATCTTCTCTTTCTGAAGTTGCCGCGCTGGGCGACGACTTAGACCCAGCAGTTAACTTAGCGGGGGAACCGATAATGGAAGACTTAGTGTCTTCGTTATTGGGCCTTTCGTTAAGTGCTGATCCTAAACCCCCGGTAAGGTTCTCGCCTATTATTCCTACCGTGGGGGCTGTACAAACGCTTAGCGTTGTAAGTGCAGGGAGCAACGGGCGAAGTGTAGATAGGCGGAGTAGGGAAATAATACCTGCCCTAAAGTCTCTGCTGGATGAGGGCGATAGGCGTACTAGTAATAGTATGCCTAGCGTTGCCTCATCTTTGGCTACACAACAACAGTTTAGAAGCGAGGATTTGTACCAGTCTAACTGGTATAAGGAATCCGCTTCCGACAAGATATAATTGTTTATATGCCATGGTATCCATATGGGAGATTCTCTTTGAGAGCGGACACTTTCCTACTAAATCTTTACTACTTTCCTAATTTAGAAATATGGTGCTAAGATAAAAAATAGAGTTATTGGGTAATTCAAAATACGAATTTTAGAAGATAATTTTTTATTGATGAAATGTTGAAAATATATTAGAGCCAGTATGTTTTTCTATTTTTATTGGTCTGGTTTTAAATAAATCCAAGTGTAGCCAATGGTTTACACGGTAAAAAAAAGTCTGGTCTTGAAAATAATCTCCCATATATAGACATATAGCCTAATGGTCAAGGTGCTTGACTATGAATCAAGTGTCGTGCGAAAGGGGATCTCCAGACCTTTTATGCACGTTTGAATATCAGATCTGTAGTTTTTTAGGCTACTCTGACTAGTTACATTCACCGTTTGGGACATTAAAGCATAAATTTATGATGAAATACAAGTAAAACAATAGAGTATGAAGATTCAAATTAATATTTGGTAGCTATCCCAAAAATTGAAAAAGAAGATAAAAGACCAAACACTTTTTTTTATTATTCAAACCCGGGTAGTTATATTCATTTTTAGCGATTTCCTTTAATACTGTTTTCATCGGCTATTTCCGCATTTCTTCCTTTTACCCAATGAAAACCAATGATTCTGTTTAGTTTCATTCAGATTAACCATAGCCAATTGATTAGTAAAAAGGCCCAAAAACAAAAATGCAAATCCCAGGATTGAACTCAGGATCATTGAGGGTTTGAAATTCAATCCTGAACCACTTTGCCACCGCAGCATTACACCAAATAAAAAAATTAATATAGTAATCCGTAAACACATAATCATAAAAACAAAATTAACGTAAATATATATGGGAATAAAACACAAGTGTCGGGTATGGATAAAATTTTAGTCATTCAAATCCGATATTAGGGGGGGGGGGGGGAAAAAATGTTATCTCCGGTAACACTTTTCCCATAAAATATTTCCCTATGCTATATTAAAAATGGTGTGGGAAATCAATGTGTATCCATAGCCTGTTATATGGTTAGTTATTGTTATAATGTAAGGTTCCGGATCCAAATCCTGGAATAAAGTTAATAAAACTGGAACGTAGATCCGGAATATGGTTTAATAATAGGATGGAATATAAACTATTCTATTCGTTTATTTAATGTTATTAATTCTATCTATCAATTATAGTAGCCCAATCGGGTTTAGCCAAAATTTAAATACTGATTAGTAAGCAAAGATAATTAATATGCATCAATTACAAATAAATCAAATATTAAGCACAATAAAAGTATGGCATGCTATATGTAATCTCAGGCACAAACTTAGGAATTAAAGGATCCAGAAAATTATAAATAGGTGTTATTATCACCTAAAATTGAGCAGTAAGACACTTTTCTCTTTTAGATTTTTTTAGTTATTAACTATATATATTATCTCAATAAAATATCGATATTAACGTATTAATATCATCTAGTAAAACATGATTCAGAATCAAAAACACAGTTTCACCAAGGCTCTAATAACACCTTCTATTAGCGAGCTAAGGCGAAGGGATATTTGGCTTCCGTCTTCCGCTTTTTATCCGACACAAGGGAGTTCTGGTTGGATGTATTTTATCTTTCACCAAATAATTTAGTTTATATAGTTTCTAGAGATGTATAATGAGGTGAAATGAAGTATAACAATCGTTTTTTCTTTATATTTTATTATATATGAAATGGGTGGTTAATAAACAGATGCAAAATTAAGGATTATCATACAAAATTATGTAACCATAGCAAGCTTACCATAAAAAACTATGTAAATCGATACAAAAATTTAGAATTTTTTTTTATTGGACATCTTTGTTTAAATTTAATATCATCGAATCGATATTTAAAAACCTTTGGTTATTGTTTTATTTTCATTATTTACATTATTAAAGATAAACCCAATTGCAAATTAATAATAATTACAGCTTTTATTTCAAAAATTAAAGAATAAATCTTGGTTTTCCGCCTTTTTCCTTATTTTTTTAATTAAATTTAGATTGATTATAGTTTAAAAATGAAAATAAATAGGATTATCAGCCATGATTTATGAATACTGATGATGATGATTTTATTTCAAAATGGAGAATTCTATCACGAAGAAAGTTTAAATACTGTCTTCAAACAAATTTTGCTGCAAAAATAAAAAGGATCTAATTGTGCTGCTATTAAAAAAGAGGACCACTATAATTACGGTAATTGTAAGGGTCCTAAAGGTTCTTGGAAAATACTAGGGATATAATTTTATTCTGACTAAGGTACATTTCAAACGGAGGAGGAATTAAAGGATAAGAAAACTAATTGAAAAGCTTGCATTCCAAAAAGTGGTAATGCGAGCTGTTTATAAAGGATAAGAGGTAAATTGCTAATAGATAGTATGAAACTTTAATCAAGGGGTAATGTGCGTAATCAATGATGATTGGATCATTACAGTAATAAATAATTTTATTCTGCATTTGAACACAGTAACGCGTAGATTTGTTGCCGCCCAAGCCTAATTTTAAGCGATTAATAATTGATATAAATCTTAATGTTGTCATTAGGCATTGGGAAATAAAATAGAGTTTAGCTTCAAAAGATATTAATATCCCAACAAAAAGATATGTGTGTACTTGGGAATTACAGAAGGAATATTAAAAATGCTGCGATTACAACAAAAACAATATAAAATCACCTCAGTCATAATGTGTTAAATGAAAACATGTATTTTAAGTATGCGTACTTGTGCAGTTACATTGCTTCTCCATGTAATTTTTTTTTGTATTTTTTTAAAAAACCTCTAATTTTATTCCTCTTTTAATTTCAGGTGATATAAAAATCTTAATCACATCAAAGTACCTATTAGGTCTTGCGAAATTTTCTAAAATGATTCATATTGATCCAAAATATAGATAAATCGATTTAGGAAACCCCGTGATAGTTTTAGGGATAAGCGATGAAAATTTTATTTTCATACCAATCAGTATTTCTGTAGTAACTGATGAGTGCTCCGATACATATTTTTGGGTTTTGAATAACCTCAGAAAAGACATAGAGCCTAAAGGGGTTTCATTAGAACAAGCCCATGTAATTGGGGATTCGTTGCGATAAATAAGGAATGCAATCCAAAAGTTGTTCCCATTTTGTAACAGAGTACATTTTTGGGCTCTTGTTATAAAAAACATAGAGGAAGAACTCAAATTAGTGAATTCTGAATTGAAAAATGAAATATTGCTTGATAACGAATTTCTTCAACTTTAAAATTGTGAAAAAAAATTTCAAACTCATTCAAATCTATACTTATCCAAAATCCCAAACAATAATGATGCTGATCAGTTTTCAAACGATTTCGAAAAAATTATATAAAAAACAATAACACATGATATGAGGGGTGTAATCTATTCGGGTTCAGCACTAATAACTGTCTCGAGCGTTTCATTCTAACGATAAAAAAGTCATATTTAAATTGTAAAAAACAAACTATAACGTCTTATTTTGACATATGCAAACTAATACGCGATGATCGTTGGGAAAAAAAATCCAGATTTTGATATTCAAAACTATGATAAAATCGGTTTCATTCAAGATGAATCTGTGGTATTTTTTCCCCTTATTTCTACGAATAGTGTAGAATCAGAATATCTAGCATGTGATTCAGAGCATCAAGCTAATAAAACTCAAATAAATGATCGGATTGAGCTACTAAAACATAGAAATATATTTGGGGATTAAATCAGTTTTCGAGATTATAAAGATGTGCACAAGGATTTTTTCATATTTACAGCCAAATCCGATTTAATAACATTGCATGCCATTTTTTGCAAACTTTTTAATTTCGTAAAGCATAAGAGATGCCACCATGCTTATCTTTTCCTAAAAAAAATTGGAATCTCTATAATTATAAATCTCACCCTATTATCAAAGAAGAGAGCAAGGGGAAGCCAAAAAAACCCCCCCAAAAAACGCATCAAATTACTTCTAGAGGTTATAAAATACTTCTGAAATTTTTATATTTTATTTTCATTTAATTTTTTATATATATATTTACAATAAATCTAAATTAAAACAATGAAAAAATTCTCGATAATCTTTCAGTGCAGGTTTAAACGAGATTAAAATATACAAACTCCTAAAAAAAAGTGCATAAATAAGCACAGTTGAAATTGAATTACGTAATTTTTATTACATTTTTTAATTTGATTATTATCGGTGAAGTCTTGGTTAAGCCCATCGCTTCAAAATAACCAAAAATATTGTGTTTTCCTATTAAAGCTGTACATTATGGTGAATAAGATTTCTTCATGAGTACGCATAAACATATCTTAAATTCAAAAAAGTATATGTGTAGGGATAATCAGGTATCAAATACATATCAAATACATAATTGTATGATAAGAATATTTTTTTTTACCTTATTATACAGAAAAATGCATATTCCCCTTGCTAAAATATGCATAATTTATTTACTAAGAGTAATAAAGCTTTGAATATTTAATGGTGCAAATTATAAACCTTAAAATGAAATAAATTTTAGCAGAACTTACATATATTTATCTCATATTTTGATGTTTATTTTTAGATAAATATGCCATGATTCTTGTCATCGAAAAAGTAAAATATGAAAAAAATAGCTTGAGTTAGAATCTTTGTACATTTTTTGAAATAATTTTTTTTTATAGTTAAAGCTATAAAATGTTAATTATATAAGAATGCACTTCAAAAATACTCTTAAAATATTTTCTGTTTGATATATAATAATATTAACTAATATAAATTATCCGATAAAAAAATGCTAAATTTTTGTATCGATTTACATAGTTTTGTATGGGTAAGCTTGCTATGATTATATAATTTTGTATCTAATGACGGGTTTTGTTTCATATTATTTAATATTGTATTACAATCCTTAATTTTGTATCTGTTTATTAATCAACCAATATTAAACTAACTTTTTAAGAAAAAATTCTCAAAATTTACATAATTCGCATATTATTATCTTTTTTCAATTTTTTTATATTAAATAACAACTATGGAAAAAAAAAATTTTTTTTAACAATTAATATTCTATTATTTTTAGTGGAAAAAATCCTATTATATCGTAATATTTGATTTCAATGATTGAAAAAATAGGTTTTTTTAAGTTTTAGGATTTTTTATGAGTTATTTTAGATTTAAATTTATTAATGACATAGAGCCGAAGCGGCAATGGTATGGATACCCCAGCAGGTCAGTATGGAATCGAAAAATTTGTATTATATTTTTAATATATAATTTTGATTACTAAATAAATTTCATAAAAAAATCATTAATGAGAAATATTTATAAGTTATATAATATTTTATAAGCCTCGCATATGCAGCCCATAATTATTATCAATTAATATTTAAAAACCACATTTTTATTCTCAGATTTAAATATTTTATTCAGAAATTTGGTTTTTTACATCAAAAAATTATACTATAGATATATATTTTTTTTCTGATGTTTTTTTTCTGATGTTTTTTTTTCAAAAAAAAACCGGTAAAAAATCAAGATGAAAACAAAATTATAAAAGAGTAAAGGATAAAAAGGGTTATTATCCTTAAATTTAATTAATTAATATATCTGTCTACCGGTTGCGTGCATATGGGAAACATAAGTTATGCCTATTATTATATATAAACTATCCATATAGAAAAAAATACGATGAATGGCTAAGATTATGAATATTGACTATTTATGAATTTATTTAGGATTTTCTTGCTATTTTAAATGAAAAAATTTATTAGTAATTATACTACTGATTTTAAAAAATGAAATAGTTATGTTTTTGGATGTATATATATATTTTTTTCTTTTTTATTGATAAAAGTAAAATATTGTCTAAAAAAAAGATTTTGTGCGAAATAGCCTAGTTATATGTAGTTTTATGTAAAATCGTGGATAGTTAATTTTCTAATATTTTATTAGTAGTATATAATTTAATTTTTTTTTTGTAAAATCACTTATATAACCTGATTTTAGCATATCACCTTTAGTAATTTTACTTGCTCAGAAAATGAACCTTGAGACAGAAAAAGAATCAATATAGTTTTTATAATTTATTATTTCTAAAAATCCAATTTAGATGTCTATTATTTTATTTTTTTCTTGAAAATATCCAAGAATATCAAATAAAAAGTACTTAATCTCTATTTCACTTCCCAGGTTTTTTTTCAAAAGCTGAAATTTATTAAAAATTTTCTGAATCGAATTTCTCACTAGCTTTTCAAGATTTTTCTGATTTTGCGCAAGCTTCTTTTAAAATATGAATGTGGCTAGGGATCGGGGTTTAATATAGTTATAGCTAATGTAAAAAAGTTTCTAAAAATCTGCGATATTGATTGAGAGATTCTTTCTGATAATATTCTGAAGTGAGAATATTTCCAAACTACTCCTAATCAAATATTTAATAACTAAGATTAAAATAATCCAAACCCAATATGAAGGCGCTACAAAGTTGAGTATCCTGCAGATATTAGATGTATGGTTATATAATTTTAGTACAGAAAACCAGGAAAAAAATCGCTCTCGGATTTCTGATTATAAATAATATTAACTTAATATAGGTATTAAAAATGAGGTTATAATTTCAGGTAGATCCATATATTTTAGATTTAAATAGAATGTAATTAACGATGCACTCTGTGTATTCTTTTTGAAAAAATTTAAATAGAATTTTAAAGATTATTATAAGGTGTTCAAATTTTTAAATTCAGTCATTTTGAAAAATAAGCTCGGGTCACATGCTATAATAGAAGATATTATTGTCTTAGTGAAAATTTATAAAGAAAGTAAAATAATTTCCTAATTAAAAAAAGAAATATAAAATTATTTTAATTATCTTGAGAAATAGAAAATTGGTTATTTTTTTAAATTTTAGATGTTTTCACAAGCCTTTCGTATTATTTTTTGGAGAAATTATTAACATTTTATTAAATATAATAACCTGGAAGGTGAATAGTGAGTAGGATAACGCTTGTAAAAATATTGCTTTATCGCTGGGTTGAAATTTATCTTTAATTTCTAATTCAAAAAAATTATTATTTGCGTCAAGCTTTTTTGAAAGGTGTCATATTCAAATCTATTAAAAAATTTCCATACTAAAGAACAATTCTTAAGGATAAATTTATAAAAAGATATTATAGTAACGCTAATTCATATTTTTAGAAGGGATTATGAGGTGCTAAATTTCAAATTTATGGTGATTTTATCGTGAATTATGAACGAATACTGCAATTTTTTCTGTTTTTTTCAATGTAATTTTTTTTATTATGCATTACCTATTGTGTAAAGCGTTACTAAAAACCTTTATTTGTTTTTTCCACTACGTAAATCTGACATAAGCATATAATTTTTGTTTTTTTAAAGATTTTTAAACACGATTTTCGCTGAAATAAAAAAATTCTGATATTAGGCAATTATTAAGTGTCTACTAAAATAAAAAATAAAATAAAGCCTTGTTTTTTTTTTTAAAAAACTTATCTTTTCTCATGATGAAATGATTGAATTTTTTTTTTCTCTTTTATTTTAACTTTTAAATGGGATTCTGTTCGGATATCAAAATTATGAACATCGAAATCAACTTTTCGAACTCACCATGTATTATTTTAAAAAAATTTTTTTTTTAAAAATTATACTATAGTATTTTATAAAATTTAACATGTCTCTTATTAAAATTTTTTATGCTTTTAATTTTTTGATATTTTTCCCATGCATACTTTAACTTTTTTAATAACATTTTTCTATAAATTGTTTAATACGATTGTTTTTCTGTTAATTTATTTCATTAGAATAAGTAAAATATGTTCAAATTGGATCCATTTTTTCCTCGTAATTTTCGAAATCAAAATCAAAACATAAAAATAGTTTATTTTAATTGAATAAAATTTTCATTTATTGGTTAAAAAATAATTTAGAAATTTTCGGTGAGACACATTACTTTATATAGAACATTTAGATTATGAAAAAATCAGATTGATTTTTCACCCATGTGTTTTATTGGATAAATTAGCAAAAGATATTTAAATCTTTATAATGTCTTAGGGATTTTAGAATAATCTTGATCTAAAAAAATTTCATTTTTTTATTTTAAAGTAGATTAAGTCTGATATTCAAAAATAAATAATTAAAAGCTTTAGTTGAAAAAATAATAAAATATATAATTACTTTACCCAATTTAAAATTTAAAATTTTGATAATCCAAAAAGCAATGAAAATAAATAATAAGTATTAAATAGGGATAAGAAGTTATCCAGCGCTATTTTGGTTTTGAGTTTTCATCTTGAAAATTGACTGTTTTTTTTAAAATTCACTAATTCACTGGACATTTATATCATATATGATAATATATAAATGGCATGTATGGATTGAGGAAAGCTTATAAGTATTTCGCTAAAGAATATAAATTTAATCGTTACTAAAAAGAGCTACCTTGGAAAGGTTAATATTTACCAATTTTCTTATATATTATTTAATTCAGCCTTTTAAGCTCTTTTGCACCAAGTATTCTATACGCTTTATAATATTAAAAAACTCATAATCTATGAATTACTAGAAAACATTAGATGATCTAAGAAATCCTGTTTGATTTAAAATTGTGTGTTTTTTAGTATATTTAATCCCATAATAGAACAATGCAAATATTAAACTAAAAAAAATATCGGTATGGAAAATCAATATCGAAAGTTTTGAAAGTACGTATGATATATATTTAAATTTAGCTCTATATTAGATGTTTTCAAAAAAAATTATACATTTACGTTTCTAATATTTATTTAATATCACCGTTTAATGAATGTTTTTTTCTGAAATGGCCTAAACAATTCTATACCTCTTATTTATTAAATTTATTATCATAATTAATCTCATATTTTTTTACTCTTCAACAGAGAGTATGGAAAGTCAAATTCAGCAACTGGGAAGGATAAAATTTATTAAGACTCTGCATATTGCAAATAATATTTATACAGATTTTAAATAATTCGGAGTTTTATAGGAAATATATACTTATCAAACCAAAAAAGCCACAATTTTTTGTTTAAAAAATATCTGATAAAATATAGTTACAAAAAATTGTATATGGATAAATAATTTTTGATATTTACATTAGAAATACGATTTTATTTTTATATATACATAAAATTAAATTAAGATTGAATTTTTCAGTATATTTTTGTCTAACTTTATACGAGTTAACTGATTATTTCTGATTATTTAAAATAAAAAAAAAAACAAAAAAAAACATTGAATTTGTTAAGAAAAAGCAATTTTTACCAAGAAACACATTTTATTGTCACCTTATATCGAATTACAGTTAAAATCAACAAAATTTGATCTAATTTAACCAAAATATCTCATTAGACCTTTTTTTTGAATAAAATCTATCGCAATTTCAAAAAAGTTAAACATTGAAATAACTTTAAACAAAATAAATTTATAGAATTTCCTTTTTTTTTTCAATAAATATAAATTTTCTCCTTAAAGTTAATTTATGTTTTTTTTAGAAAAAAATAATTTCTCATCACATATTCTAAATAATAATTTTTTCAAAAGGATTAAAAAAAAAGATCCAAAATTTTTTTACAAATCATGAAAGTTAAATAATTATGATGAATATACTATAATTAAGCAATTCGGAACATGTTTTTGGTCTAAATTTATACTAATTTAAATAAAATCATTCTTGGGCTAACTAAATAAATAAAAATTAGCAGCATTTTAATATATAATATATAAGTAAAAAATTTCTATTTTATGCATCAAAAACTATAATATAAATACAACTTTTAATATATCGGAAAAATAAATATTTAAATGATAATTTAATTTGGTTTTAATTCTAAGCAATCCATTTTATTTGCATATCAACCCAATTTTTTTTTAAAAAAATTACTCAATTTTTTCTAAATCTAATCAAACTTCAAAAAACGTTTATTTATATATAAAAA
Organism: Smittium mucronatum; assembly: GCA_001953115.1. Lineage (NCBI taxonomy): Eukaryota > Fungi > Kickxellomycota > Harpellomycetes > Harpellales > Legeriomycetaceae > Smittium > Smittium mucronatum. The sequence continues at coordinate 60,167 of LSSL01000287.1, read as the reverse complement.
ATTAAATTTTAAATCAAGTACATAAGATTAATTTTTTTATTTCGATAAATTAAGTTAAATTTACTCAAAGAACTTAAAAATAGCTCTAGGCGCAATTTAAAGGCTATAAAATAATTATATCACACGCTTATATAGCGTTGTGTTTTTCATGGCTTTTTTCGGTCAATCCGCATTATTTTGAATTTATTTGAGACTTAAGTAAATTATTCCTGAATTTTTTTATTTTCTAATAAATAGTAATTATGTCCACACTTTTAGATATCCAACAGCTCATTTTTTGTACAATATAAACCCTAACTTTCTTTTATTTCAATTTTTTAGAAAATTAATGTGATAAAATCAAGACTCACATTCATAGAAATTAATCTAATAAAATAGAACCCACGGGTAAGTCGAATTTTTCAATCTATAATCTCGGGGTTTTTGAGTTGCACTCACGTAATAGACTTACTATAAAAGTAAACTTTTTTCAATGAAAAAGTAAATATAGGCACACGGACATCTATTTAGCTCTTTTCATATTATTTTACCGTATTCAGGCTTATAAAATTTTCGACAAAAAATAAATAACCTATTTAAATATCAATAAAAACAAAGGTATAGTGATTTTTTTATTCATTATACTTATATTTTAGCTATTATAAATAAATGATTTATGTTATTCGTGGGGTTGGAGATATCTGTGACCCTCATACTTGATGTGAATTTTTTTCAAAATTTGGTTAGTGATTTTTGAAAATAAATTTTAAAATTTTCAAAATAACTCTATTTTGCAGAAAATATCGATTTAATTTGTTCAATAATGTTTTTTTGAATGAGAAAGTTAGGTAAAATTTTAATCTTCGGATATGATTTTTTTGAATGGGGTTTTATCTTCTGAATCTAAACTATTTATATTTTTAGCAAAATGAACTCAGCAATGATCACGTTTAATTCTTAAGTCAAATAATTTGGCAAAATTAGATCTTTTTTGGGCTGATAATGTCATGTATATCTTATCTTTGAGTTAATTCTATTTCGTATAGATTATTTTTTTGACTGTATTAAGTTCCCAAAAATTGCCGCTTTCATTATATTTCTTTAAAATTTACAGCTAAATTGCTATAAATTTTTTTAAAGTATCTTTAGTATCTATTTATATATCTAGGTATCTGATTTCAACTGAGTTAAATGTAGCTCCGAGAAGTATATTTATAGAAAGCTCTAGGCTTTAAAGCTAATTTTTAGATGTTATTAAAAATCCCAAAGATTAAATATTAGAAGAGTAGTCGGAGATATATGCAGATATGGGGCTATAAGAGTATTTCATTACAAATCAATATTATTCTAAGGGATTTAAAGTAGCATTGTTTTTTTTATTTATTTATTTTTATTTTAAAATTTTAATTATTTATAATTTATAATTTATAATATTAAACCGATATCATATTAGTACATGACTATTCCAATGCTTTTTTGATTAAGGATATTTTTTTTCCATTCCAGCAAAGCTCTAAAATCATTTCTATTATTTCATTTTTATTAATTTTAGCAAAGATTTCTTGTTTTTTATGAGTAAATTTATATAAGTCAACTATTTCATCATAGGACGTTTAATTTTAATGTTTAAAAAACAAGATTGTTATATTTTAAATGAGAAATAAAAGAAGTTGATTTTTATCTTTTATAATCCTTAGGAGTATAATTATTTTTTTAAAAATGTGTCATATTCGTATAGAAGTTTTCGATTTTCTCCCAAAAATTATTTTTCTTTGTTTATTTAATAAAATTTTATTCAGAGAAGATAGTATAAATATTTCTATTGTATTTCTTATATATTTTAATCACCAAATATTATACTATAATTCAAAGAAAATTTCATAAATGGATGTTTAATGAAGCTGATTTTTTTCAAATAATATATTTTTGAAAAATTGTAATTTTTTAATTCCCTTATCTATTTATAACTAATATTGAACTATTATGAAATGTGTTTTATTTAAATTATATAAATTAAAACATATAAATTTTTTTTCAGATTAGAATCTATAACGCCATCTTGTGGGAGGGGGTATGAGTATATTCAATTTTTTATAGATTAATATAATCACTAGTTTCAATTTTTTTAGTTTATTTAAATTTAAATGTAAATGTTCAATTTAAAATTTTTTTTGTCGATAACATTTTTTTTCCTTAGTATATATATAATTTTAACCTTTAATAAAATAGTATACACATTATAAAAGATTTATTCTTTTATCGAAATTTTAATTTTAGTTTCATTTAACGATTTTTTATTGAAAAATATATTTAAAAAATAAATAAAATAGTTATTTTTTTTATTTTTCCAAAAATTTTACATCTGCATATATTTTTTCTCAAATAAATTTTTTTTAGAAAATTTTCTTTATATAAAATCATTAATACTCTAGGGAATAAACCAAATGGTTTAATCATCTTACATTAAATAATTTAAGTACACACAAAATTTGTTCAAATACACAAAAAAACTTTTTCACATACATAAATTCTCTAATATTATTATTTATGAGAAAAAAACATTGAATTTTTTATTTTAAAAATTATTAATTTATTAGTTAATTTAATGGATCCTAAAAACTTCCCAATAAAAATTGAATAAAATAATGATAATTTAATTATTATTTTTTAAATGAGATGCGTTCTTAAATGAAGCTATCATAATAAATTGCTTAAAAATTTATTTGAAAAATTTTTTTCTTTAAATTTTTTTCAGAAACTCTCAGCTTTTTGAATATAAAATTTTTTCTTGAGTCGTAGAATCGAAGAGTAAAAGATTTAAATTGTAAAAGAAAGTTATTATTTAACTTCATATGTTTTTCAGAGTTTATTTTTTAATAGTCACCAACAGCTGATAATGCGAATATATGAATATATGAATGTATGAATATATGAATGTATGAATGTATGAATATGTGCATATGTGTATGTGTATGTGTATGTGTATGTGTATGTGTATGTGTATGTGTATGTGTATGTGTATGTGTATGTGTATGTGTATGTGTATGTGTATGTGTATGTGTATGTGTATGTGTATGTGTATGTGTATGTGTATGTGTATGTGTATGTGTATGTGTATGTGTATGTGTATGTGTATGTGTATGTGTATGTGTATGTGTATGTGTATGTGTATGTGTATGTGTATGTGTATGTGTATGTGTATGTGTATGTGTATGTGTATGTGTATGTGTATGTGTATGTGTATGTGTATGTGTATGTGTATGTGTATGTGTATGTGTATGTGTATGTGTATGTGTATGTGTATGTGTATGTGTATGTGTATGTGTATGTGTATGTGTATGTGTAT